>BQNB010000469.1:12250-18240 GCA_026074375.1 Tanacetum coccineum | reverse complement strand
TTTTCTGGCTCTTTTGCACTCTTTTCGTTCCCGTGTCCGTGTTTGTCTGGTTTTTGACCGTTTTCTTGTGTTATTTGTAATATCCGTACCTATACAATCACAAAGACAAAACAAGCAATATTCAAGCATTTTATGCACAATTTTATCATTTTAGGGATATTTTTGATATAGAAAGGATATGTGATTTCTCACATATCAAACTTTTAACCCATTTTGTCGTCGTTCATAAACTCTTTTGCCACTAATTTATAAACCATTTTGCTAAAACCTTTTAAACTATTTTGATATCATTCTATAAACCGTTTTGTTAATCTCTTATAATTATCCTACTATTACCTTATAGCTTATCTAGCTATCATTTAATGAACTAATTTGTTTCCATCTTATAACCTATTTTGCAGTTATTTATAAACTCTTTTGCTACCCTATTATAAACTACTTTGCAGCCATTTTACAAACCGTTTCATTGTCACCTCATGAATTAATTCGTTGTCGTTTTAAAAACTATTTCGCTGTCAAATTATAAACTATGTCGTCGTCATCTTATGAACTACTTCGTGTCTTCTACAAACTATTACGTTGTCACTTTATAAATTTTTGGGTTGTCAACTCGTAAACTATTTGATACCATATTATGAACCCCCTTACTGTTACGTTATAAACCGTCAAGTGACTTTCTCGTAAACTATTTTGATATCACCTCTTGAGCTATTTTACGTTACTTTACAAAATGTTTTGTGTCGCTATATAAACTATCTTGTCTTTGTTTTTACGAACTGTTTCGCTATCTTATAAACCATATTGTATATACCATGTAACTTTGAGAAACATAACACTAGTTTTGACGAAATGAACATTGCATCGTTAGTCCTTAATTACACATAGCCTGATCACCTATGTATAATTCAGGAAGGACCATGCTATGCTGGGAGTAGTCACCATAAAATTTTGTCAATTTACCCTTACTTTCCATTTTTATTTTCTTTCTTTTCTCTACATTGTCAACGGGATTATATCGAACTCGTGCTTTATTAATATTTTGCGTGCGTATTCGTGAGTCGTGTCGGTCACGTGTATTCGTATTCATATTCGTAAGCGTCATAACTAAGCAAATTTTTCTCAAACCTTAGCATATAGAAACACCATACCCTTAGCCGAGAGACCGAATCCTACACCTCGTAGTCACGATAATTATGGATTGTAAGAACTTAGAACGTAACAGACTTATCACTCTAATTGGATTATAACCAAGAGAACTAGGAGATTTCCTTCAATATACTTACCTTTTCGTGAGTTAGAATCACGTAAATTATGAGATTCATGTACCGACAAAACTTTTGATGGACCTGAAGTTAAAGCAAAGGACGTAATTATTGCAAGTGCATGGAACCTAGTTGATAGAAGCCTCACCTCCGCTGAGTTTGGCTCTTTAAGTGGCATCGTCCCATCTACCGTAGACACTAAATACCCTGTTGAGTTAGCCGACGGAAAGAATCTAGACGTTGGTACTATCATTTGAGATTGTATACTGAGTTTTCCGAATCATCTATTCAAGATAGACTTAATACCCATAGAACCTGGTAGTTTCGACGTTATCATTGGTGTGAATTGGTTGACAAGGTACAAGAAAAAAAAGAAAAAAGGAAAAAGAAAGAAGAGAAAAAAAAAAAAAAAAACAAAAAGAGAAAGAGAGAAAAAAAAAAGTAAAAGAAAAGAAAAAAACGAGAAAAGAAAAAAAAGGAAGAAAAAGAAAAAAAGAGAAGAAAAAAGACTAAGAGAAGAAAAAAAAGAAAGAAAAAAAAATAAAAAGAAAATAAAAAAAAAAAAACGAAGGAAAAAAGAAGGAAACGAGGAAAACGAAAAGAAAAAACCAAAAAAAAAAAAAAGAAAAGAAAAACTAGAAAAAGAATAGGAGAAAAGAAGAAAAGAACGAGAAAAAAAAAACAAAGAATGAAAAAAAAAGAAAAAAACCGAGGAAAACGAAAAAAAATGAAACAAACGAAATAAAGAAAAACAAAAAACCGAAAAAAGAAATAAAAAGAAAAAAGAAGATGAAAAAAAAAAAAAAGAAAAGAAAAAAAAACGAAAGAAAGAAAAAAAAAAAAAGAAAAATAACGAAAACGAGAAAAAAGAAAGAAAAAGGAAGAGAACAAAGAAAGAAAAATGAAAAGAAAAAAGAAGAAGAAAAAGAAAAAAAATAAAAAAACGAAGAAAAAGAAAAAAAACAGAGAAAAAGAAGAGAAAGAAAAAAAAAAGAAAAAAAAAAAGAGAAAAGAACAGGGAGAAGAAAATGAAAAGAAAAAGAAATAAAAAGAAAAAAAAAAAAAAAAAAAAAGGAAAAAAAAAAAAAAAGAAAAGTATCGAAAAAAGAAAAACGAAGAAAAAAGAAAAAAAAAAAAAGAAGACGAAGGAAGAAACAGAAAAAAAAAAAAAGAGAAAAAAAAAAAAAACGAAAGAAGAAAAAAAAAAAAGAAAAAAAAAAAAAAAAAAAAAAAAAAAAAAAGAAGAAAAGAAAAGAAAAAGAGAGAACAAAATAAAATAAAAAGGGAAGCGAAAAGAACGGGAAAAAAAGAAAAAAAAGATGAAAAAAAAAAGCAAAAAAAAAAAGAAGAAGAAAAGAAAAAAAAAAACGAAAAAAAAAAAAAGAAAACCAAGAGAAAAAGAAAAAGAAAAAAAAATAAAAAAAAAAGAAGAAAAGAAAAAAGAAAAAAAACGAAAGAAAGATGATGGAAAAAAAATAAAGAAACAGAAAAAAAAAAGAACAAAAAGAAAAAAAGGAAAGAAAAGAACAAAGAGAAAAGAATAAAAGTAAAGAAAAAAGAAACGAGGAGAGAAAGAAAGATAAAAGTGAAAGACAGGACAAAGAAAAGAAAGAAAAGAAGAGGAAAGAACAAAAAAACGAAAAAAAACGAAGGAAAAAAAAAAAAAAAGAAAGCGAAAAAAAAAGAAAATGAAACGAGACAAAAAAAAACAAAAAGAAGAATAGAAAGAGAGAAAAAGAAAAAAAAAAGAAAAAAAAAATAAAATGAAGAAAAAAAAGAAAGAGAAAGAAAAAAAAAAAAAGAAAAAAAGAAGAAGAAAAGAAAAAAGAAGAAAAAATTGAAAAGAAGAACAAAAAACTAAAAAAAAAAAAAAGAAAAAAAAGAAAAAAGGAGAAAGATGAAAGTAAAAAAAAAAAAGGGAAAAAAAAGGAAAAGAAGAAAAAGAGAAAGAAAACGAACAAAAAAGAAAAGAGAAAGATGAAAAAAAAAAAGAAAACGAAACAAGAACGAAAGATAATATGAAAAGAAAAAAAAGAAAAAAAAAGAAAAAAAGAAGAAAAAGAAAAAAAAAAAAATGAGAAAAAAAAAAAAAGAAAGAAAAGAGAAAAAAAAAAAAAGAAAAACAAAGCGAAAAAAAAAGAAAGAACGAAAAAAAGAAGAAAATGAAAAAATAAAAAAGAAAAAAAAAGAAACACAAAAAAAAAAAAGAAAAAAGAAAGAAAAAAAAAAGAAAAAAAAAAAAAAAAAAGAAACGAAAAAAAAAAAAAGAAAAAGAAAACAAGAAAAAAAACCAAGAGCAAAAGAAAAAAGTAAAAGAAAAGAAACCAACGAAAAAAAAAAACAAGAGAAAAGAGAAAAAATGAAAGAGAAAAGAGAAAAAAAGAAGAAAAAAAAAAAAAAAGAAAAAAAAAAAGAAAAAAAAAAAAAAAGAAATAAAAAAAAAAAATAAGAAAGAGAAAAGAAACAACCGAAAAAAAGAAAAAAAAAAAAAACTAAAAAAAAAAGAGAAAAGAAAGAAAGAACTGAGAGAAAAAAAAGAAAAAGAAGTGGAGAAAAAGATGAAACGGAAGAAAAAGAGAAAGAAGAAAGAAAAAAAGAAAAAAAAAGATAGAACCGAAAAAAAAGAAAAAACAAAAAGAAAAAAAAAGAAGAAAGAAAAAGAAAAAAATGAAAAAAAAAAGAAAAAGAACAAAAGAAAAAAAAAAAAAAAAAAAAGAAAAAGAAAAAGAGAAAAAAAAAGAAAAAAAATAAAAAAAAAGAGAAAAAGAAGAAAAAACAAGAAAAAAAAAGAAGAAAAAAAAAAAAAAAAAAAAGAAACCGAAAGAAGAGGAAAAAAACAGACAAAAGAGAAATGAAAAAAGAAATAAAAGAAGAAGTATAGAAAAAAAGAAAAAAACAAAAAAAAAAAAAGAAAACGATAAGAAAAGAAAAAAAAAACGATGATAAAAAAAAAAACAAAAGAGAAACGAAAAAAAAACGAAAAAAGAAAACAAAAAAAAACATAAAAAGGAGAGAAAAAAAAAAAAAGAAGAGAAAAAAAAACGAAAAAGCAAGAAAAGAGAAAGAAAGAAAAAAAAAATAGAAAATAAGAAGAGAGAAAGAAAAAAAAAACAACAATAGAAAAAAAAACAAAAAAAAAAAGAAGAGAAGAAACGAAAAAAAACAAAAAACGAAAAAAGAAAAACTAAAAATGAAAAGGAAGAAAAAGAAGAAGAAAAAAAGAGAAAAAAGAGAGAAAAGAAAAGAAAGAAAGAAAAAAAAAAAAAGAATGAAAAAAAAAGAAAGAAAGAAAGAAACCCAAACAAAAGAGAAAAGAAAAAAAAAAAAAAAAGAAAAAAAAGAGAGAAAGAAGAAAAAGAGGAGAAAATACGAAAAAAAGAAAAAAAAGAAAAAAAAAGAAAAGAAAAAAAAGAAAAAAAAAAAAAAAAAAAAAATAAGAGGAAAGAAAAAAAAAGAAAGAAAAAAAATAAAAAAAAAAAAGAGGAGAATAAAGAAAAGAAACATAAAAGAAAAGAAGAAAAAAAAGAAAGAAGAAAAAAAAAAAAAAAAGAAGAGAGAAGAAAAAAAGATGAAAAAGAAGAAAAAAAGATAAAAATAAAAAAAAAAAAGAACGAAAAAACAAAGAAAAGAAAAAAACAGAAGACGAAACATAAAAAAAGAAAAAAAAAAAAGAGAAAAAAAGAAGAAAAAAAAAAAAAATAAAAAGAAAGAGAGAAAAAAAGAAAACGGAAGAAACGAAAAAAAAAAAAACACATAAAAGAAAGAAAAAGAGAAAGAAAAGAAACGAAAAAAAGAAAAAAAAAAAAGAAAAAAGTAACAAAAGAAGAAAAAGAAAAGAAGGAAAAGAAAAAAAAAACAAAAAAAGAAAAATAAAAGAAGAAAAAAAAAAAAAAAAAAAAAAGAAAGAAAAAAAAAATAAGAAAACTAAAAGGAAAAAGAAAAAAAAAAGAAAAAAAAAAGAAAGAAAAAAAAGAGAAGAAAAGAAGAAAAAAGAAGACAAAAGAAAAAAAGAAAAAAGAAAAAAAACGAGAAGAGAAAAAAAAAGAGAAAAAAAAAGAAAAAAAGAAAAAGGAAAAATAACGAAAAAAAAAGAAAAAAAAGAGAAGAAAAAGATCGAAAGAAAAATGAAAAAAAAAAGAAAGAAAAAAAACGGAGAAGAAAAGAAAGAAAAAGAAACTAGAAAAGAACAAAAAAAGAAAAATAAAAGAAAAGAAAAAAAAAAAAAAAAAAAAATAAAAAAAAAAAAAAAAAAAACGAAGAAAAAAAAAAAATAAAAAATAAAAAGAAAGAAAAAAAGAAAAAAAAAAGAAAAAGAGAAAAAAAAGAGAAGAAAAGAAAAAAAAAAAAAAAAAGAAAAGAAAAATAAAGAAAAGAAGAAAAAAAGAGAAGAAAAATAAGAAGAAAAAAAAAAAAGAAGAAAAAAGAAAAAAACACGAAGAAAAAAAAAAAGAGAAGGAAAAAAGAAAAACAAAAAAAAAAACAAAAAGAAAAAAAAAAAGAGAAAAAGAGAAAAAAAAAAGAACAAGAAGAAAAAGAAAAAAATGAAGAGGAACTAAAAACGAAAAAACAGAAAAAGAAAAAAGAAAAGAAGAAAGAAAAAAAAACGAACGAAAAGAAAAGAAAAATAAAAAAAAAAAACAGAAAAAAAAGAAAAAAAAGAAAGAAAAAAAGAAGGAAAAAAAAAAAAAAAAAAAATCAAAAAAAAAAACGAAAGAGAAAGAGAAGAAA
>BQNB010000469.1:4750-7250 GCA_026074375.1 Tanacetum coccineum | reverse complement strand
GAAAACAACGAAAAAAAGAACGAAGAGAAAAGAACAAAAGAAAGAAAAAGAAAGAAAGAGAAAAAGAGAAAGAGAAAAAAAAGAGAAAAAAAAAAAAAAAAAAAAAGAGAAAGAAAAAAAAAAAAGAAGAAAATAAAGAGAAAAAAAAAAAAAGAAAAAAAAAAAAAAAAAAAAAAAAAAAAAAAAAAAAGGAAAAAAAAAGACGAAAGAAAAGAAAAAAAAAGAAAAACAAAAGAGAAAAAAAACGAAAGGAAAAAGAAAGAATAAAGAAAAAAAAAACAAACAAGAGAAGAAAAGAAAAAAAAAAAAAGAGAAAAAAGAAAGAACAAAAAAAGATAAAAAAAGAAAAAAAGAAAAAAAAAGAAGAAAACAAAAAAAAAGAAAAAAAGCAAAAAGAAAAGAAAAAAAAAAGAAAAAAGAGAAAAAGAAAAAAAAAAAAAAAAAAAATAAAGAAAAGAAGAGGAAAAAAAGAGAAAACAAAAAAAAGAAAAAAGAAAAAGAAAGAAAAGAAAGAAAGAACGAAAAATAAAAAAAAAAAAAAAAGAAAAAAAGAAGAAAGAAAAAAAAGAGAAAAAAAAAAAAAAAAAAAGAAAAAAAAAAAAAACGAAAAAAAAACGAACGAAACGAAAGAAGAAAAGAAAAAAAAAAAAAAAAATAGAAAAAAAAAAAAAAAAAAGAAAAAAAAAGAAAATAAAAAAAAAAAAAGAAAAAAAAAAGAAGAAAAAAGAAGAAAAGAAAAGAAAAAAAGAAAAAATAAAAAAAGAGACAACAAAATGAAAGAAAAATACGAAGAAAAAAAGAAAGAAGAAGAAAAAAAAGAAAAAAAAAAAAGAAAAAGTAAAAAAAGAAAAAAAAAAAGAAAAACAAAGAAAAATGAAAAAAAAAAAAGAAAAAAAAAAAAATAAGAAGAAAAAAAACGAAAAAGAAAGAAAAAAAAAAGAAAGAAAGAAAAAAAAAAAAAAAGAAAAAAGGAGAGAACAAAAAACGAAAAAAAACAAAAACGAAAAAAAAAAAGAATGGAAGGAAAAAAAAGAAGAAAGAGAAAAAGAAACCGAGAAAGAGAAAAAAGAAAATAAAAAAATAAACGAAAGAAAAAATTAAAAAAGAAAGAGCGAAAAAGAAAGAGAAAAAAAAAAAAGCGAAGAGGAATGAAACAAACGAAGAAAAGGAAAAAAAAAAAAGAGAGAACCGAAAAAAAACGAAATAAGAAAAAGGAGAAACCGAGGAAAAGAAAACAAACGAAAGAAAAGAAGAAAAAAAAGAAGAGAGAAAGAAAAGAGAAATGAAAAAAGAAAGACAGAAAAAAAAGAAAAGAAAAGAGAAAAAAACGAAAAAAGGAAAAAAGAAAAGCGAAAAGAAGAAGAAGGAAGAAAAAAAGAAAAAAGAAAAAATAAAAGTAAAAAAAAGAAGAAGAAAAAAAAAAGAAAAAAAAAAAAGAAAAAAAGAAAAAACGAAGAGAAAACGAAGAAGAAAAAAGAACGAAGCGAAAAAGAAAAAAAAAAAGGAAAGAGAAAAGATAAAAGAAGAAAAGAAAAAAAAACGAGAAAAAGAAAAGAGCAAAAAAGAAAAAAGAAAAAAAAAAAGAAAAAAAAGAAGAGAAAAAGAAACGAAGAAAAGAAAAAAGAAGAGAAGAAAAAGAAGAAAAAAAAAAAGAAAAAAGAAAGAGAAAAAAAAAAGAAAGAAAAAAAAAAAAAAAAAAAAAAAAAAAAGAAAAAAGAAAAAAAGAAAAGAAAGAAAGAAAATAAAGTCAAGAAAAACGAAGAGAAAAGAGAAAAAACACAAAAAAAAAAAGAAAGAAAAAAAAAACGAGAAGAAAAAAAAAAAGATAGAAAAAGAAAAGAAAAGGAAAAGAAAGAAAAAAAAAAACTGTTTCGCTATTTATAAACCAAATGTTAAATTACCATAGTTTTTGACGAAATGAACATTGCATCGTTAGTCCTTAATTACACATAGCCTGATCACCTATGTATAATTCAGGAAGGACCATGCTATGCTGGGAGTAGTCACCATAAAATTTTGTTAATTTACCCTTACTTTTCTATTTTTTATTTTTTATTCTTTTCTCTACATTGTCAACGGCTTATAGCGAACTTCGTGCTTTATTAATATTTTGTCGTGCGTATTCTAGTCGTGTCGGTCACGTGTATTTGATTCATTATTCCGAGCATCATAACTAAGCAAATTTTTCTCAAACCTTAGCATATAGAAACACCATACCCTTAGCCGAGAGACCGAATCCTACACCTCGTAGTCACGATAATTATGGATTGTAAGAACTTAGAACGTAACAGACTTATCACTCTAATTGGATTATAACCAAAAGAACTAGGAGATTTCCTTCAATATACTTACTTTTTTGTGAGTTAAAATCACATAAATTATGAGATTCATGTACCGACAAAACTTTTGATGGACTTGAAGTTAAAGCAAAGGACGTAAGTATTGCAAGTGCATGGAACCTAGTTGATAGAAGCCTCACCTCTGCGAAGTTTGGCTCTTT
>BQNB010000468.1:141216-168786 GCA_026074375.1 Tanacetum coccineum | reverse complement strand
ACAAAAACAGGTGATGATATGATTTAGGGATTACGATTGGGATTACGATTGATTCTTATATAGTTAAGGAAATAAGAAAAATTAGGGATCACGATTGGGGATTACGATTGAAATTGGTAAGTTGAAATTTGATTTTTTTGAGATAAATTGGGGATAATGTGATTTATGGATTGATAACAAGTTAACTGTTGACTGGAAGTTTTTTTTTAAATACCGAATGTACCCTTCATAATACATTTCCAGCCAAAATCTAATTTGCCATATTTACATAAATGCCATCATTGATTATTGACCATTGATTAGATTATCCAAGGGTTTATATTGCTTTAAAATAGTTCTGTAGAGTTCTGCACATAAAATGAGTTCTCAATATAACGCGCCCCTATATATATATATAATTTTATTATTTTACAATTAGTTACAACGAGATGAATCACCCGCGCTCCGCTGCGAGACGCTAGACTAACGTTGTAAATGACCGAATACCGTTTTGTAAATTTTTTTAAAGTTCGGGTAAGTTTCGTAATTTGTACATAGTGTGGAGAGGATTTTGTAAATTTAAATGGGCCAGAAATTGGGCCGAAAGTGGGCCAAGTTAATGGGCCAGAAAATGAGTTTGGGACGGGCTTCAACATGGGCCGGGTTGAAACCGGGTCTCGGACACCTTATCGGGTCGGGTCGGGGCTCCGCTGGGCAAATGGTTTTATATAAATGAATGTTGACTGATCTTATTATGGTTAGAATAGTTTACATGAGTCCTATTTGATGTAATTTTATTTAAGTCGCAATATATCTAAATTTTAATTATTGGTTCATACAAATTATATATTATCTGTTGTAAACAGTAAAGAACAATCCATAATTGATGTACACACACTGAACATGTCACAAGAGAATTTGTTCAGTTCATGATATAGCTTGGGTTTGTTTGTACAAGAACTACCATAGCATAACAATTTCAATTTGTTAACTAACAGCAGTTATTAATTTATTATGAGTTTTTTCTATCAAAACTACAGGCACGATCCAAATTATTTATCGACGTTAAAGAAAAGGCTACAATGCTAGAGAAAGACTCGATATTGCAATGTTACTCGTCCTCAGGACTCAAAAAAGTATATTAATCAAGATCCAATACTGACATTCCCTAAATAGCACCTGAAAACTCTACATGCGTAATTTTATCCCCCTGAGTGCCAAAAATAAAACATTAATAACACAAGACCATTAAGGACCCTTGTAGGCATTATTTTCGAGAACTGGTTTTGATCGACTAGACTCACTTCTGAGAGCCAGATTCAACTGGCTCAACTACCTCTGCTTCAAGAGTTGGTTGGGGTTCAGCTACTATCTCAGCTTCTTGTGGCTGTGAGCTGTGCATATCGAAAGATGGTTGTTGAGGCCCCCATTTGTTTGACAAAGCCATGTTCATCATCTCATAGATCTTCCCCCCAAAATGTGATGGACTTTCAGGCTGCGTCATATCAAACGCTGTAACGCAGCGGAAAAGCCATCGCGGCAATGACAGCATGTGTCAGAAACATTGCCTCGATTCACAACCCTGAGCTGCGACATGGTTATAACAGAATCACTACAGAATACCACGAAACAGATGCCGTGATTTCATGAACAACAGCCGTGACACATAACCAACTATATCATTTAGCTTCCATTTTAGTATCATTCTTCTCACTTGATCAGTAGGCTTGAAGTTAAAACACATAAGCTCTCATAAATCATCTAAAATAGTTGTCCAAGTCTTTTTTTTCCTTTTATCAAAAATCCTATTCTTTTTTTCTTGCCAACTATAATATCATAATAAGATAAGTATACATTAACAAAAAAGTTTATGATATGCATTGTTAAGAAAAAGATGACCTGCAGGTTGTTATCTGTCTCCCAGTCATTACTCGTCGTCTTGTATGTGTGTTTGCTGTATATCATGGTGTTATCATATTTAAGATTTACAAATGTTCTATTACTAATGAAATTTTATTTTGTAATTCGATAATTAAGGGGTTAAACCACAAATAGTTAAAAGCTGGTTGATTTTACCATTCTTAACCTTTCTTTAAACTATTATCCCTTTATCTAATGGAAGCTGCAACAAATTTGTAATGTGTTCATTTGAGCCAGTGGATTTGATATAGAATTATAATGAAGATATCAATAGAATTACGCTAAATATTTAAAGACGAAGTATGGCGGCATAAGGTTATGCAATACAGAAAGAGCAGACTTGTTGGAAGCCCGTCACCCCTTTTTCAGTTCGTCCATCAACTACTACATTGCCTTCGAGTGATAGACCTTTATCCTTTAGTAATCTAACTTTCCTTTCATCAAGAAGCTTCCCATTCAATCACCCTGTTCAGAATAGTCAAGAAGGAATGAATAAGTATGTTAGTATATCAAATGTGTATTCATTATAGTCACGGGGTTAACGATTCATATGGAACCATCAATATTGTATATTATATGATGGCTGAAATCATAAGGCAACAGTCTCTGATGTGCTTGGATACAATGCATATAATTATTACACTGGACTGAAAGAAGTGACTGCTGATTTTGCAGATATATTACGATTTACGAGTACTATTCTTGTAGGCCTATTGTTTGCTTGCTTGTTCAAGGTATGATCTTTTAGTTTCCTTATATGTTGGTTTTTATAGATTAGATGATTAGATTTAAAATGTATTTGCATTTCATATATACACAACATGAATCTTGAATTACTAGAAAGATATGGAGACAGGTGAAGCGATAGAAGATCAGTTTTCAAAGTTGCTTCCTTGTTTTCATACAGACACAAGATATGGAGACAGGTGAAGCGATAGAAGATCAGTTTTCTAGAGAAACATCATTCCGTACGAGGCAAGTGTGAAAATTGTATCAACTGTCGGCTTGTTTTTCTCTACAACTGCAACAAGTGGGATTGAGATTTTTAAAGTAGATAGCACATCATACCTCATCTTCGGAAAGCAAAATGAGTTTTGAATGGAAATGTTGCTCAATTGAATTTGTATTTGGATAGTTTATTGGCGTTTGGGATGTTGAGCCACTTGATTAGATAGGTAGTATATTGTTATTCGTTGCAGCCATTTGTATGAATATTTATTGTATTTGATACCGGTGAAAGGAAAATATATGCATTCCGATGAAAAATGGGATTTTTTTTTGTTAAAAAGATCACTTATAAAGAACGGCTCTTATGTATTAACCGATCTAATTGTGATGTTAATAAGATCGGTTATCAACCGATCTATTTGTGTTTCATCTTAATAGAATCACTATTGATAGTGGGTTATAAGTCCGTTTCTATTAGACGTGTTTCCACCGTTCTATTTAGCCTTTTTTGTAGTAGCGGTGGTTCAGGGTTTTTAGAAATTAGTGGTTAACGGTCGATCCTTAAGGTAAATATAAAGTATATATTAACTAAGTGTAAACAAAATCAATAAACATTACAACACATTGATAAACAAACCAAAATAGAAAGTTAACAAAGAGTAAATAAAATCAAGAACCCATTAAAAAAACTTGTGATGAAAAAATGTGAATTTTCTTTCTTTTTCTTTTTTGTTAGCGTAAAGGATTCTTCTTTATTTTTTTCTTAATACTTGTAGCAAATTTTATTTTGTCAATTTCCACTTTGTTGTCGTTTTCCTTATCAAAGATCGATGATTAGTTTTGTTCGTTGTTTAAATTTTCGGATATTAATCAAGGAGTTTTGCTTATCAAAGATCAATGATTAGTTTTGTTCAAACTTATAAAATCTTGAAAGATTTGTAAATAAGTTGGATAATCTGAGATCTTGTGGGCATCTAAATGTTTGGATGTTGTTTATTTTTGAATTTGTGATCTTTCTTTTATGTGATGGATCTGGTTGGGTGATAGGAGTTTTGTTGTGAGGATGATGAGTTATATGTGTGATGGATCTGGGTGGGTGGTAGCGGGTGTTATGTTGTGGAGATGATGAGTTATTTATAGTAGAAACATTAATTTACTGTAAATGAAAGGACACTTTATGGTGGAATCCTTAAAGACTGGACTTTAGAAATCCTTGATTGTTTACAGGATGTTTATGTAATTATTGGTTCGAAACGCACATAACACTTAATCTTCTTCATCGGTGTGGAATTGTACTGCAACGGTGTTTGTTTACATATGTGTGTGGGTAATACAAAGCATTTTAAAGATACAGCCCAATAAATTTAGGGGTTCAATATTTTAGTATAATAAATATATAAAACATTTTTCAAAAATATATATTAAAATATTATTTTATATTGATCTCACACCGTATACTTTTTTTAGACGACTGAGTTAGTACAAATATAGTTAGTGTAATTAGTAGGCTCACTCTCATTTGTCCACAGGAGGAAACCATCTTGATGAGACTCGAACATGAGACCTCTCGTATGGGAAACTTTGCTAGACAGATGTTGGCACACCATATACTTTTGGCGAATGTTTTTTTTTAAACTTCCTTTTTAGGAGTTTATGGTTCATGAACAACTTACGTGTTTTTAAACTTCCTTTTTATGAGGTTATGTGTTCATGAACAGGTTACGTGGTTCAGGGTTTTTAGAAATTAGTGGTTAACGGTCGATCCTTAAGGTAAATATAAAGTATATATTAACTAAGTGTAAACAAAATCAATAAACATTACAACACATTGATAAACAAAACAAAGAGTAAATAAAATCAAGAACCCATTAAAAAAACTTGTGATGAAAAAATGTGAATTTTTTTATTTTTTTTGTTAGCGTAAAGGTTTCTTCTTTATTTTTTTCTTAATACTTGTAGCAAATTTTATTTTGTCAATTTCCACTTTGTTGTCGTTTTCCAGTAGAGTGTTTTGAAGGTTTTTTTGTCAAACTAAAAAATTGATGAACAATAGAATACAACGATGATGAAAGATGATATTATATGAAATCCTCCTTTTATTTTTTTATAATTTTGCCATGTGTATAAATATGGCTACGTCATCATCAGTAACCTACTACTACCGGTCCAAAATACTTAAGTAGCTTTTATAACTGGTTTCAAAAGTTTTAGTAACCTAGTTGAAAAAAAATAAACTTTAGTCGAACAATTTTATAAACATTAATAACTTGTTTGTATATTAACAAAAAAAAAATGACAATTTTCTTTGATTGACAAGAAAGAAATATCCAAAAGCCTTCAATTAATCTATCATCATCGTTGTATTGTATTGTTGATCAATTTTTTAGTTTGACAAAAACCTTCAAAAAACTCAATTGGAGAATGAGAAATTTTATTTGATAGAAAATGTAAAGCATTATAGTAAATTATGAGAAACACTCAAGCAATCATTATTTTACCTTTCCTTTTCCCTCTGTTGGGAATACTACGATTGAGCTATAAGACATGTCAAGACCAACAAGCTCGTCTGCTTGAAATGTTTCAGGTAAAGACTCAAAAGGGTACCAGTTCCAGCTAAGATATCGTAAAGCATTTGGGAGATTTTTATACACCTTGTTGCGTCATTGCCCTGTAAAAGAGAAGCAGCGGTTATAACACATGTGCGGCAAAAAACGAACACGTTAATTTTGTATTGTTGTATATACATTAGTAGAAGGTTACGGTGCTGTTTAATGTTAAACAAAAAGTAATGGTTTCAGTTTCAACTTTAAGTTTTTGAAACTGCAATAAACAGCGACCGCAACAAGGAGTTGATCTTTTTTTAAAGGAAAATGAAATGTAAACCTAAAATTAAGACCTAAAATTAGACTTAAAGTTGTGATTGGTGGATTTCAACTCCAATTATAAAAACAACTCAATAGTCGTAAAAAAACGCCGTTGTTTTACGACACAACCAACAAGAAGCCCACCAACGACGACAAAAAATGGCCCAAAATAATTAAATAAATTATTTTTACAAAACGTATCCTCAAACTATACGCTAAATTACGAAAACTAACTTAAAATTTTAACTCTTTACTTATATAACAAACTTTATTTATCAAATATATAGATTAATAAAGAAATATACCACTCAAAAGATCTTCCAATTACGAACAAAACCGTCTCAATGTTGCAATGCGCTTCTGACATACGTATGATTTTACAAAACACTTTTTCAAAACACACCCATAAACTAAGTGTGTGTTTGTTTCATAAAGATGTTTTGGGCCTGAATCTGACTACCACATCATACTGGTAAGAAGTGGTTATAAAGTCTGAATTTGAATGAAATAATGTTGTTTGTTCTTTTATTAGAGTCTGAATGGTTTTGATTGTACTTTTTTAAAAGTATATATTAAACCATAACAATACGATGAATAAATAACTTGAGTGTATATTTAAAGATAAATATTTGGGAACAAAAGTTCAATCTTGAAATTCATAAACACACAGTTTCACGTTCAACCATGTCAACAAACATATTACGGTTATCACTTAAATTCGTAGGTTTCACGAAAAATATCTCAATTTTTAATCTAACGACCCCAAAAAAACTCAACCTAATACAAAATTAATATAACAATAGTAAGTATCTAGGCCAAAAGCTACTACACTAATTTAGTCACATAAAAAAACTTAAATGAACAAAATTAATTTAAGTTATTTCACTTGGCCCAACTTTAGCATTTACAAGCAAAAGAACCCGCGCGTTGCGGCGGGGCTAATTTTTTTCCGATTATTTTTTTTTTACGTTTCGGGTGTTTTTTTTTTTGCGATGCGTTATGGCAGGGCAAAATTTTAATATTTTCTTTTTTTGTATGATTCGGGGGGAAAAAAATTGCGTTGGGACGGGCTAATTTTTTCTCGAATATTTTCTTTCTTTGGGACGATTTTGTAATTTTTTTACGGGAATTTTTGTGTAAGAAAATCGTAAATAGTTAAAAGGTGAGGGTCCGTTTTTTATTTTTTTTACTTTGGGCCAGATTTTAGGCTATTTTTTGGTTGTTTTTTTTTGGCTAATTTTTTCCCGGATATTTCCTTTTTTTGTATGATTCGGGATTTTTTTTTGCGTTGGGACGGGTTAATTTTTTCCCGAATATTTTCTTTTTTTGGGACGGTTCGATATCTTTTTTTTGGGCCGATGAATGTAAAAAAGTTGTGAACAATAAAAACTTGACGTGTTTTTTTTGTTAATTTTTTTACGGGATTTTTTGTGTAAGAAAATCGTAAATAGTTAAAAGTTGAGGGACCGTTTTGTATTTTTTTTTACTTTGGGCCAGATTTTGGGCCACATTTTATGTGAATTTTAGGCTAGTTTGTCGACAAATGTGTATATTAGTAATAATTTTTTTATGTGTATATTTTTAGTAATAATTTTTTTATATGACTTATGTGTTGGGCCTCATGTTTAAAGTGTTGTTTTTTTTTTGCTATATGGGTTTTTTTTAATATAATGGGTTGTACGTTTGTGACCATATCGATTATTTTAAAGTTATTAGGTATCGAAGATGTTTCCGCGAGTATTTTTTTTATCTGAATAAATCAGAAATATTTTTTTCCCTCCTACTTTGTGCATACAAATTAAAAAAAAAACAAAAACAAAATAATTAAAAAAAAAAACTAAAATCGGGCTGGCCCAAAATGGGAGCCCGTTACTGTAGCAGTTGGCCCGAAGTCAAAACGACTTCGTTTTTTACCGTGAATGTGTATATTTGTAATGTAATATATCCCTACCTAATATTATCTAATATGTTTCTAGTAGGTCCAGCCCACTACACACTACCTTAAACCTTAACCTTAATCTTTGTCGAACCAAATATTATAGCCTCCTTCCTAATTTTCTCTCAAACAAAAGCAGTCTCCAGACTTTTCTAACCTATGATTTCTTTGAAGTTGATATTAAAACACATGAAATAAAGATCAAGTACCTCTTTCTCTCAAACCACGATTTTTGTTTTCTTTGATCTTGGCTTAGATCTTTTTGAGGGTATGGTGTATCTTTTGTCCTTTGTTAAGATTATCTTTTGTCCTTTGTTAAGATTGATGATGGGTTACGAGGGTAAGGTGTATTTTTTGTTCTTTGTCAAAGATTGATGAAAGGTTAAGAGGCAATCAGACGTTACCCCCACATCTTACTGAGTCAGATAGACATCCTCTTATCATCTCTGACCGGAAGAAGAAAAAACAAACAGCCTCTAGGTCTGACCGCGTCTCACTCAGAGGCGTAAGCGTTTTTTAAGAAAAACAAACACAGACCACAGGGTTCAAAGACTTGCAATTCTATGTAAATTTGACTTATATAAATAACCCTTTACTTTTTACTTTTTACGGCTATTTTATATAACAAACTTTCTTTGTCAAATATCTAACAGATATCCGGGAACTTCTTTAATAAAAAAGATACCGACGAAAAGGTCTCTGGATTACAAACAAAACGAGCCAAATATTAATAAGTTTGAGATACATACAATTTTATAAAAAAATGTCGACGTATAATATATAATAAAAAAATTATTAGAGCACACCCTTATTAATACCTACTAACTTTAAAAACTAGAGGTGAGCAAAACGGACCGTCGACCGGAAAACCAGACAGGACCGGACCGAACGTATTTCGGTCCGGTCCTCGGTCCATGCTTTCATTACATTCGGTCTTTGGTCCGGTCGTTCCGGTTCCGGTCTTACAAAAACACCCCTGGCGTTTATGCATCTTGTGGACCGGACCGGCCAGACCAACTGGAACGGACGGACCATTTGGTCCTGCATTTTGGAACAATTCAGTCCCGGTCGGTCGGTCCAGGTCTTGGCCGGTGCCGGTCAAGTCTCGGACCCGTGCTCACCCTATTAAAAATACCACCATTTTTTAATTAAAGATATATCTCTGTATAAGTATAGGTTAGTCAAGGGACATTTATGAACCAAATCTTATGTTAGTTTTACTTCTTACAAAAATCAAATTACCGTCAAACTTATCTACGAAATACATCTTCGACAGAGTTTATTGATGAATTTAGCTATTCAAATTAAATGTTTTATGTAATAAATTTCAAGTTTTCGAACCCGAGCTAAAGCCTAGATGATTAAAAAACTCGTCTAGTTATCAAGCCAAGCTCAAGCCTATTTATAGTTTTCGAGCCAAGTTCAAGCCTTGTAAAGCTCGAGCTCGGCTTGACTCGATTACATCCCTACATCGAATATCTAAGTTAAGTAGTTTCATAAATATCATAAATGCTCCTAAAGTATTAAAAGTTTCATTTAACTTAAGTTAGGTAGTTTGTTAGTTACATTTACACCCTTTAACAATTTACTATAAACCAAAAAAATTACTAGTATAAGAAACATCTAACCTCTAAGGTTTGGTAGTTTGTTTAATTAATTACGTCACGTAAACAAATAACTATCTTACAAAAGTTTATATGTATCATCACTTCTTAATTAGTCAAATGAAACTACAGTATATTTTCTTTATGAAGGGTCTGCTGCTAAAATTTTGTAAAGAACGATCAAACTGAGTATACAATTAAATTACATTTGATTTTCTTCCTTATTTATAAACCAGTTAAACACACAAAAGATAAAGAAAATGTTTTATCCTTTATTGTGTATTAACTGTTCTTAAACAAGTAATAAGTGTATTTACTTTACACAATAAAATTAAATTTAATATTAAGATATTTCAAACTCTTAAGAAACACGTAATGTTAAAATAATATAGAAAATTGTTTTTAGGTTTCTTACTTAATATAACTAGAGTTTTGAGATATTACCATAAGTAATAACCCAAAAAAAAGATCATGTAAGACATGTTTTTATCCAAATTAAAGAATTTATATTACTTCTTATGAATACGAACGCATCAAGAAACCAAAACTGATTTTATATAAAAAAAATTATTTTATCCACCTATTTATATCCCATAATGCCATTTTTGGTGTTTCCCCAGCTTTCACTTTTTTTCTTTCAATTATTTTCTCATATTACAAGCAAGTTTACATTCTATATTTGAATAATATAGGGAGAAACACACCAAAATAAAAGTATAATAATATTCATAACGTTAAGCATTTAGATATAATATTATGTAATATGTATGACTATAAATCGTATATCTAAACTTTTATCTTGATAATTAGATATATTTACGAGTTATAAAGTATGTCGCAAAAAGTTTGAGTTTTATAGTGCGTTGAATAATCTGAGATCACATAATCATACTCGTTTTCACATTAGAAATAAACTCGAATCTTACCATGTCATCTGCTAATATCTCTTCAATTTCTTCGTCAATCCACAAATGGCTACATCCGTTTGGCTCATCTTCGTGGGAACGACGAACAATATTCCTGCCCATTTCTTCTATATGGTCATGCATGCCTATGTACCCACAATCAGAAATAGTTATCAAACATTTCTGGTGAAGAACTTTTAAACCGATTATAGCTCTAAATCCACAGCTTTCAAGCGCTCTGATTGCTTTGTCTTTCCGCTCACCTTTGAGTGTGCATGCAACATCTAGAAAGATTTTCTTGTAATCCTCCTCTAGACCGATATAGCTTATTTCCAATTTCTCCACAGTTCCTTCAACGGAATTGTTTTTAGTCTTTCTATGGCATCTTTCCATTCAATCTCATCTTTACCACATAACTAACGTGTTTAGTCCTTTGGCTTTCGTTTGTTACAAATTAACATCCAACAAGACTTATGCAATTAACGTCCAACAACCTTCAAATGCAATCTCTTTCCCAAATGCATAACTACGGAACATGAACATTGCTTCATCATCCGATAACAAATTGACACCATGAATCTGGTTCACCCCTTGTGCACGCAGCACTTGCTCGTCTCTGGTTGTTATGATAATTGTACTTCCCGGCTTGAACCAATTACGCTCACCGGTTAACGCCTCAAGTTGTTCTATGTGATCCACATCGTCTAGAACAACTAGAACCTTTCTACTGCACAAGAACTTTTTCATCATATTTTTCCCCGTCAAAAACACTACTTACTCTAATGTTATTATCATTTAAAACATCTGAAAGTACTTGTTTCTGCAACTCCTTCAAACCCGACACAGAAGTTTTTGAAATTTCCCTAACCTTTTCTACAAAACTTTTACCCTCAAACTGAACTGATATATGATCATAAACAGCTCTGACCAAGGTTGTCTTCCCACTTCCTCCCATGCCCTTGATCCCGATTATGCGAACATCATCAACACCGGTTTCTAAAGATGAAACAACATCGTTTATTCGGGTCTCCATGCCTATTAATTTTCCATCAACATCCAAGTTAATGAAACGCAACTCTAGTGATATCTCTCACCTTCAAATGCAATCTCTTTTCCTAATGCATAATACGGAACAGGAACTTGCTTCTCATGATAACAATGACACTTTGAATCTGGTTTCACCCTTGTGCACGCAGCACTTGCTCGTCTCTGTTGTTATGATAAATTGTACTTCCCGGCTTGAACAAATTACGCTCCACCGGTGTTAACGCCTCAAGTTGCTCTATCTTATCAATATCATCTAGAACAATAAGAACCTTTCTACTGCGCAAGAACTTTCTCATCATATTTTTCCCGTCAGAAACACTACTTACTGTAATGTTACTATCATTTAAAACATCTGAAAGTACTTGTTTCTGCAACTCCTTCAAACCCGACAATGAAGTTTTTGTATATTCCCTACTTTCTACCAAAAACTTTACCCTCAAAACTGAACTGGATATGATTCATTAAACAGCTCTGGCCAAGGTTGTCTTCCCACTTCCTCCCATGCCCTTGATCCCTATCTTGCGAACATCATCAACACCGGTTTCTAAAGATGAAACAACTTTGTTTACTCAGGTCTCCATGCCTATTAATTTTCCATGAACATCCGAGTTAATGAAACGCAACTCTAGTGATATCTCTTCAACAATCTTTTGGATGAATTTAGCTTCATGTCTGTATGTAAAATAAGATTCAATAAGCTTACTAAAAGTCCTACTTGAACAATCAATTTCAGATAATAACACATACAATCAATTTCAATTTCAATAAGCTTACTAAAAGTCCTAAATGAATACAGATAGGCTGAGTATAAGGTACATTTTTTCCGGGTCAAAACACCCGCAAACACTGCTCTTCAACATCTAAGTTATAACATTAAAAACTGCTTTTAAGGTTATATGTCACTACAGAGAAAATCTTAAGTTTGTGAATAAAAAACTGCTTTAAGGCTATATGCATTAAAAACACCATGTTAGGATAAACTAGTAAATAGTTATTTACCCATTTGACCCGTTTGAGATGAAACATGTTTTTTTTAAAGCCATTAATTATGTATATATAAATAAAACTAGCAAGATGCTAATAACAATGACCCTAAAACTACAATAGCCTCAAAAAGAAGTAAAATCAAAGAATATTGCAAAGATATGATGAAAGAATTTACCCATTAGCAGTGCTTTTTAATTCCCAGCCAGCCAAATCAGATGCTTCTTTCAAAGCCTCCCTCCATTTCCCAGCAGCTTTATCCTCTTTATGTTTTGAAAATAAATTTAATATTGCATATATACCTTTTTCCTTTTTATGTCTTGAAAATGCAACTCCAACTGACCCACTTTGTTTGCGAACTTCAGTAGGCTCTACATCGTAGAACACGGGGTATACGGTATGCCCAAAACCCTTCCGGCATTCCATAATTTTAACAAGCTCTTCCAAGCACCAAGATGAAGAAGCATAGTTCTTGGAGAAAATAATGATGTAAAATTTTGAGTCTTCAATTGCCTCAATAAGCTCATCACTAATCATTTTCCCTTGCTTAATTTTTTTATCATCCTTGTAAGTTACAATGGATTTCTGCTTAAGAGCTTGATAAAGATGATCAACAAAGGTTGTACGAGTGTCTGGACCCGTGAAACTTAAGAAAACATCATACTTGAAGCTATTTTGAATTGATGAAGTTGAATTGGACACCATTATTTTTGGTTCGGATGAGTTTGAAGACGATTTTTCTTTTTTTGCTGCAGACGAGTTTGAAGAAGATGGCATTGAATAAAAGTAGTGACGGATAAAGACCATTAGCATTAGCGTTAGCAGTAGCATAATTCCTAATGAAGTTATGGATGAAGGATCGGAGGAGAAACGTATCATGTTGGTGAAGGACATTTATGCAAACTGAGTGCAAAGATAAGTGAATAAAATGGATCGATAACCGTGATCAAAGCTAGGCAAACACTCAGAAGGTGATTATGTTTGTGTTTGCTAGATAGGATTGATCGTTATCGCACTAGCAATGTGAACGTGATCATTTAGGGTGGAAAATCTTTGCAATGAGACAGTGACACAAATAATTAAAAAAAAGAAGACCATAAGATTGTTAACTTGTGCATCAATGTTAGTTGTAAATTTGTACTTTTACAAATTACAATCTTATATTATATTTCATCATTGTCTTAGACTTGTTTATTAAATATTTTAAATAATCATATACCATTGTAGTGGTTTGAAAGTATGTTTCTTCTATAATATTTTATTACTTTTAAAAACATTCCACACACTCATTGGTTTTTTTTTCTTATATGTTAGGTGCATTTAATATGTCCGGACATACAAGTTAAAATCATATTGTGTTCTTTTCACATTGTTAGCATAAATTTATTACTATACGTTACCTGTTCAAAATAAATAAAAATTTATTACAGTATACATTAGTATATTGTGTTATTTTCACATTTTTAGCGTACTTATACATATCTTGACTCTTGAGACAATAGGAATATCCGTGTTACTTGATTTCATGTATTTCCACAACTGCAAAATCTTAGAGAGCTAGGTGTGCAACGTTATACACCCCCGTTATAAGGCAATTTGGTGCTTATAACGGCTCCATCGACACCGCAGCTTATGCATATACGCCCCATGACCATAGCGAGTGTTATCCGATATTTATTTTTTTGAATGTACAAGTGAAGTGAGTGTGCTTTTTTGGATGTGTGTTATAGACATGTCATGAGGAATGGTGTTTGTTGTTGTGTGTTATATGAATTTGATAGGGAAAAAACTGATATGGCAGGTTGTATAACACACATATAACACCATGGGTACCGAGCACTCTTAATACTAGTTCAAGCCCTACAGCCGGTAATGATTATCTTCAATCATGAAAATGTAACTTTTATAAAATGCTTCTAAATGCAAAATGCTACCTTAAGCGTGCATAGATTTCAAAGTTTCGATATCCCAACACCAACATGCATAAACAAATACTTTGGTCATTTATAGCATTGAATCTCTCATATGTTAATGTCTAATAAACGTGAGTCTTGAAACTACAATGCCTAAAAAATATAATGTACAAGTTTCAGTGATTGCATAACAGTTTGTTGACAGATTTTTTTTTTTTTGTGAAAGGAGAAGTGTATTATATATAATGACACATTTACAAGCTCTAAATGATAGCAATGGACATTTCCCATGCTTGTCATCAGACATATAATAATGCTTTACTCAACAAAGCATTCTAAACAGTTTATTCTATCCTTAGCATTCTAAAGTATCAATTCAACATTTTTGGTCTGATTATCCATTCAAAAAACTGAAATTACATAGAACTACATCTAACAACATGTTTTAGTTGAATATTCCACAGTATTTCCACATCTCTAAATGCTTTAGATTCTTTTACTTGAAAACTCATCATCTTAAATCTCATAGTTTCAGTTATTTGTTGCTCAAGAGCCTCCTTGTCCCTTTTACTTTGCTTGAACATTCTGCCATTTCTCTCTTGCCACACAAAATACACAACTGCCCCAATAACCAATCTCCTCAGGACATTCCATATGTTGTTGTTTGCTGCCAATCTTGATACTTCATCTACAATTGTTTTCTAGTCATAAGCTAATTTTTTGTTCAAAAGATTTTGCATATCCCTCCATACATAATTAGAATATGGACATGTGAAGAACAGATGCTCATGTGAATCAGGGCACTCATTACACAATGCACATTTCATGACTTCATTATTCTTCCACTTTGTAATTCTGTCTTGTGTTAACAATTTATCTTGCACAGCCATCCACAAAACAAATGAGTGTCTTGGACTGTGAAAACCACACCATAGACTTCCATGTTACCTTATTGTCATTGCTACACACATCCTTCCAAACATTCCTTGTAGCATATTTTACCATCTTACCATCTCTATTAATCCAAACAGTTTCATCCTGCTATCCCAAACGTGTTCAAAATTTCTTATCTTCTATATTTAAAATGCTTTAAGCAGATATAAACGCTCCCATAATCTAACAAATTTGTTATTGCGTTAGGCACTCGATAAGCGTCAACTTGGAGATGAAGTGAGGAGCAAGGAAGGGAAACTTGACACACCAGGTTGATCTTGTTCATAGTCTTTGGTCTTTACATTAAGCATTTTAAACTTTTATTACAGTGTCTTATTAGTTTTCATTTTACACAAATAGTAACCGAGAATGGAGAAAACTGGAGCGTGGGTCAAAGGCAGCTTGTGTGCCTAGGGCGTGTGCTACTGAAAAAAAGCAAAGTCTTGGTACTTGACGAGGCTACTGCATCAGTCGATACTGTAACTGATGGAATGATTCAACAAACACTCAACCGACACTTCAATGACTCTACTGTTATAATGATTGCTCATCGTATTACATTTGTGCTTGATAGTGATTGTTTTCAGAAGTGTTGCAAAATTCATAAGTTTTGCTTGTAGTCAAATAAAGAATTTGTTTCCTTCAAATTCGTTTTGAAGTTTAATACAGCTGGGCCCCTCGTGGGATTGGTAAGATGTATGTGTGGCCACACCCAAGATTTTCTGGAATACGTTCAGAAGATTTGGTAATCTTGCTCAATCGGATAAACGAGAAACAGAATCAGTTAATTAAGGAATGACTTGAGATCCATATCCTTATTAACATTGTATTAGAAACAAAAGGATAATAATAATGATGAATCATTAAAAGGTTTTTCCAGGAGACCTTACTTGAGATCGTACTAGAGGCATCGGCGTGTAACTAGACGCTAACCGATGTGATCACACTATTAAATTTTGTCCAAGTGGGAGCTGTTAGTTTATGGACGTAAAAATAATAGTTGTGTGTTAGGATCGAACTCAAGATCACGGGATTGCACTCACTACAAGTTAACGATTAATAAATATTTATTTATTGATTTTACACGTAAATAGTTAATGATCGTTAAGTGTTTAATGGAAATGACTAACGACTAAACAAGAAGGACTAAAAGAGAAATTGGAGATCAATGGAATTATAGAGTTTGTGTTGAAATAGGATTAGCTTCAATGTTAAGGCTTATCCTAATAGAACTCAAACACTAATATTTACCCTATAAATACCAAAGGGTTTTTCAAGGGTAAATACACTTGTAAAAGCCAAAAATCACTTCTCTTTTGTCTTCAATATATTCGGCTGAATAGTATTAACATACTAACCCGAATTAATTTCTTGTTTACCGGTTTACGTGATTAACGAGCTAGTTCTTGGTTAACTTGGTAATAGCGTGTGTACAAGACGGTGATTCAATCTTCCTTTAGATTGTTCTTGGAGTTTATTGATTCTTGTTCTTGCTAGAATCAAAAGGTATGTAACCCTAATCTTGGTTAATTATTTTTGCATGTTAATTGATCCTAATTGCTTCCGCTATATTTATACTTTGATGTTATAATTATAAATTGTTATGAATGTATAATTCCATCAGTGGCATCTCGAGCCAAATTTTAACATGTTAATAATTACCAAATTATTATGATTTATGGTTTATATTTAATTTTTTTGATCGAAAATTTTAAATATTAAAACCTAATAATCATAATTTTATACATGGTTAAATTGTCATGCATGTATATGGGTTACGATCTTGGTCTTGTTAATTAATTGTTAAGTAGCATGTAATTAAATTGTATGGATCCATGGAAAACATGCATATTTATCATGGATCATAAGAACTTATTTGTTACATGAATTGTATGACCATTTAATTTAGTATGATAAATCTAAAATTCGGGAAGACTTATATATATTGATTGTGATTATATGATAAGTAAAACCTAGATTTTAATTAGGGTTCATCATATAAATGGAATGCATGTGGCTATATGATTTATCTAAATGCATATAAATGTTATTATGTGTTTAATTTAGTCTATTATTTTAATACTTGTTTTGTTTATTTAAATTATGTTGAATTGTTGTAAACAAAAGGGTACTTTTCAAAGAAAAAATAATATGGACTAAATCCTATAAAAATTAAGAATTGTTTTGAAGATCAAATAGTTGATTGGTAATTTTTTGCACTGAATGGTATGAAAAGGCTCATCCAAAATGACAAACTGTGTGGGAAGTTTTACGCGTCGCTGGTCAAACCCGACTAAAGAAGGAGGTTATGCTTCAGCGCTGACCAAATTCTCGGCTTGCTTGTACGTCAAATTGGAGTTACCTACGACTGTTCATAAAGTACAAAAATTACCTTAAGGTTGATTTGTCTCAATTACACACCCGAAACACTAAGTTGAAAGACTTATGCAAAAGTACGGTGTGGGCGATAATTGGAGGCACTTCTTTAATTGGTTCATCCAATGCCATCAACCAAATATGTTTATTTGATCTTCACCTAAAAAGTTAATAAAAATGTTTTATTAAATGTATGCTATGGAGTTGTATGCATGCTTCTCCATACATAATTTTGATTCACATATCAAAAAATGAATACCCTTAAAACTTAAGTCTAATGCCATCTAATTAAAGGACACTTGAAATTATGATTAAGTCAAGTGAGACCTTGGACTATATCGTAATGGAAAGAAACCTATCATGATTGAGTGAGATCTCACATGAATGTGTTTACGTTCTTTAGATTAGAATGACTTAATTGAGTTACTTAGTGAGATCTAGAAACTCAAGGCATTAAGATGGGATGAAACATGTTTACAATGCAACTAGTTTGGCAATGTAAATCCCATAAATATCTAGAAATTGAAAAATGTTTGTCAATTAATTGTTCGACAAGTTACCATGTTGAATACATTCATCACTAGCAGATCAACTGATGTGATGGGTTTATGTCAATATGGGTTCTAGTTTTCAAGGAGATACTATGGTTATATGTATATCACCTGGGTATATTTTATTTTCTTGAAAAATGGTATTATCGAAAATACTAATGATTTTTTGAACTTTTTCTGTAGAAATGGCTCATTCCGACAATAACGCTTTAAGTTCTGCGTTCAAAACTTTCTTTGAACGAGAAACATTGACTGGCCCAAATTTCAATGAATGGCATCGTTCTCTAAGAATTGTCTTGAGAGTAGCTGATACTTATGATTATTTGTATAAGCCTTGTCCTGATCAACCCCCTGAGACTGCAACAGCTGAAGAAAAGGCAGCATGGAAAGCAGAATATAAAAAGCACTCTGATGTGGCTTGTATTATGCTTGGAAAAATGTCACCTGCTCTGCAAAGGCAGTTTGAAAATTATCCACCCCAAAACATGCTGGCTGAACTTCGAAAAATGTTTGAGAAACCTCCTGCTGTAGAGATCTACGATCTGGTAGATACTCTACATAGTTGCAAACAGGCCCCTGGTAAATCTGTAAGTGAACATGTATTGGAAATGAAAGGGCTCATGGACCAATTACATACACTTGGGAAACCATACGACAATGATATGGCAGTTAACTTAATCAACAGGTCCCTTAACAAGGATTTCGGTGATTTTGTAAGAAACTTCAATATGCATTGCGTGGGGAAGACAGTGAGTGATTTACACGCATTGCTCATTGACTATGAAAAGGGTTTGAAGGACAAGGTCACCCCTACTCCTCAAGTATTCTCAATACAAAAGGGTAGGGATAACAAGTCAAAACCGCAAGGAAACAAGCAGAAAAAAGGGAAGGGTAAGGCTGATAAGAACAAGCAAGTTGTGCCTTCTCAACCAAAGCCTAATCCCAAGAAGAGAAAGGAAAATCCTAATAAGGATCAA
The DNA here is from genome assembly GCA_026074375.1 of Tanacetum coccineum. Classification (NCBI taxonomy): domain Eukaryota; kingdom Viridiplantae; phylum Streptophyta; class Magnoliopsida; order Asterales; family Asteraceae; genus Tanacetum; species Tanacetum coccineum. Next base: position 149,849 of record BQNB010000468.1, on the reverse strand, counting down.
GCTTGTCACCACTGCCACATGACTGGGCATTGGAAGAGGAACTGCCCTCTTTATCTCGAAGAGTTGCGAGCAAATAAGAAGAAGTCTGAGCATAGTGCTGCAGGTTCAGGTAATTTATTTGCAATTGAATTATTCAATCTAACTCACAAATTAAATTCTTGGGTATATGATACGGGATGCGGTATTCATGTTTGTAATACGCTGCAGGGATTTAATGCTGAAAGGAAACTAGCTTATGGGGATCAATATCTGCATATGGGCAATGGAGCACAAGCAGTTGTTGAAGCCATAGGAACGTTTGATTTAGTTTTACCTTCTGGTTTAGTACTGAAATTAAACAATTGTTACTTTGCACCTTCTATTGTTAGAGGTGTTGTTTCCTTTTCATGTTTGTTGGATCTTGGTTTTAAACATACTGTTGCTAGTAATGGAATTTCTGTTTCTTTAAATGGTGTATTCTATTTTAGTGCTATTTCTGTGAATGGTGTGTTTGAAATTGACATGAATAAAAATGTCACCAAGAATAATAATTCTGTCTTTAGCATCAATAAGAAGAGAAAGTTAGACTTGGATTCTTCTTATCTTTGGCACTGTAGACTTGCCCATATTGGCAAGACTCGCATGCAAAAGCTTCAACGTGAAGGTCTTTTGGAAAGTATCAATGAGGAATCATTTGATAAATGCGAATCTTGTATTTCTGGGAAGATGACAAAGAAACCTTTTAATAGCAATATTGAAAGAGCTACAGATCTACTTGGTCTAATTCATACTGATGTGTGTGGACCACTTAGACATGTGTCAAGGAAAGGTGCTAGCTACTTCTTAACCTTTACGGATGATTTCAGTCGTTATGGATATGTTTATTTGCTTAAACATAAACATGAGGTATTTGAAACATTTAAGGTTTTCAAAGCAGAAGTAGAACTGCAACTAGGAAAGAAGATTAAAGCTCTTCGATCCGATAGAGGTGGTGAATATTTAAGCCAAGAGTTTAAAGATTATCTAAGTGAGAACGGAATAGTTCAGAATCTTACTTCTCCATATACTCCACAACAAAATGGTGTATCTGAAAGGAGAAATCGTACACTACTAGATATGGTACGATCTATGTTTAATCTTACTACTCTACCGTTATCCTTTTGGGATTATGCCTTAGAATCTGCTGTGCGTATTCTTAATATGGTTCCCACTAAGAAGGTTGATAAGACACCATATGAAATATGGCATGGCAAAGTGCCGAATATGTCTTATTTAAAGGTCTGGGGTTGTGAGGCGTATGTGAAACGTGACTCAGCTGATAAACTCAAACAGAGATCTGTCAAGTGTATCTTTGTAGGATACCCTAAGGAAACTATGGGTTACTATTTTTACTTTCCACCTGAAAACAAAGTAATTGTTGCAAGGTATGGAGATTTTCTTGAAAGAGATCTCATATCTCAAGAATTCAGTGGGAGAGATTGTGATCTGGAAGATGATCATATAGATACATTACCTTCTGAAAACACTAGCGAGATTCCAGTAGAGCCTGAAAGTCTGGGTCCTCCACCGGAATTAATTCCTGTCCGTAGGTCCGAAAGGCCTAAAAATGCACCCAACCGTCTCTGTCTAAACATGGAGGTTGAGGATGATGAAGTAGGGGATCTTGGAGAACCTGCTAATTATCGAGCTGCTATGATTGACCCTGATAAGGTTTTATGGCAAGGTGCAATGGATGAGGAAATGAAATCCATGAAAGTCAATAAAGTCTGGATTGTAGTAGACCGCCCTCCTAATGCCAAGGTAGTTAGGAGTAAGTGGCTATACAAGAAGAAGACTGACATGGATGGTAAAGTACACACCTATAAAGCTCGTCTGGTGGCTAAAGGCTGCACTCAAACCTATGGGATTGACTACGAGGAGACCTTTTCTCCAGTAGCAGACATTAGAGCTATTAGGATTCTCATAGCCATAGCTGCATACTATGATTATGAGATTTGGCAAATGGATGTTAAAACTGCCTTCTTGAATGGTCGCTTAGATGAGGACATCTATATGGAGCAACCTGAAGGGTATGTTGATCCAAAATTTCCAAACGGTGTATGCAAACTTCAAAGGGCCATTTATGGTTTGAAGCAAGCATCACGTCAATGGAATAAACGATTTGATGAAGAAATCAAAAGGTTTGGATTTATTCAAAATCGTGATGAGCCATGTGTATATCGCAAAGCTAGTGGGAGTGATGTAGTATTCTTAATCCTATATGTCGACGACATTTTGATTATGGGAAATAACATTCCAAAGCTTAAGGAAGTTAAGGACTATCTTGGAAAATGTTTTTCTGTGAAGGATTTAGGAGAAGCTGCATACATTCTGGGAATTAAGATATATAGAGATAGATCTCTGCGGTTGATTGGACTTAACCAAAGTGCTTACATCGATAAGATATTGAAGAAATTCAATATGCAAAACTCTAAGAAAGGTTTTATACCGATGGAAGTCAAACATGATTTGAGTAATGAAATGTGTGCTTCATCAGATGAGGAAAAAGCTTACATGAAAAGGGTACCTTATGCTTCGGCTGTAGGATCTATCATGTATGCTGTAAGGTGCACAAGGCCAGATGTGGCGTTTGCTCAAAACTTGGTCAGTCGGTATCAACAGAATCCGGGGAAGCTCCACTGGGTTGCTGTTAAACATATTCTAAAGTATCTGAGGAATACGAAAGATATGTTTTTAGTATATGGCGGAAATCCAGATACAGAACTTGATGTTACAGGTTTCTGTGATGCGTCCTGGCAATGCGATAAAGATGATACAAAGTCTCAGACGGGTTATGTCTTTGTTGTCAATGGAGGAGCAGTAGACTGGAAGAGCAAGAAGCAGACTACCATTGCGATGCATGCGACACAATCTGAGTACATGGCTGCGTCAGAAGCTGCAATGGAAGCAGTTTGGATTAGGAAGTTTGTTGAAGATCTTGGAGTGATGCCTTCAATAAGTAAACCTATTAATATGTATTGTGACAATTCTGCTGCAATCATATTCGCCAATGAACCTGGAGTCATGAAAGGCGCCAGACATTTTCTGCGGAGATATCACTATGTTCGAGAACAAGTCGAGAGTGGTGAAATCAAGTTAATAAAAGTTCACACAGATAAAAACCTAGCTGATGCTTTTACTAAAGCTTTACCTAGAGGAAAAGTTAGTGAACATGCCAATGGAATTGGACTTCGATTAGCTAGTAGTTTCATGCATATCTGTGATTAGTATTTGGATAAAGGATGTGTAAACATTATTATTTGATAAAATAAAATGATGGTTGTGTTTATTTTGTTATTTAATTTTGTATCCTATTTTACATGTTTTAAATCCATGAATATTAAATTATTCTAAATGTCCGTTGTCGTTTAATAATATGGGAATATTATTAAATCAAGACAAATTTAAATGTTGGTCGGGTATACTTGAAAGTATATTGATGTGATTACATACCAAATTTAAATGATATTTGATGAATTGAATATAGGACTTATCCCAACTATGTGATTGTACTTTATGGATCTTGTCATTAAGTAAATCATAAATAGTTATCCTCTGACTTGAGATACCAGGAAACTGTCATGGATCTAGTGCATTTCTGTAAGGCAATTTAACGCTATACGTAACTGGTAGCTATACGGATTGTTTTCAGAAGTGTTGCAAAATTCATAAGTTTTGCTTGTAGTCAAATAAAGAATTTGTTTCCTTCAAATTCGTTTTGAAGTTTAATACAGCTGGGCCCCTCGTGGGATTGGTAAGATGTATGTGTGGCCACACCCAAGATTTTCTGGAATACGTTCAGAAGATTTGGTAATCTTGCTCAATCGGATAAACGAGAAACAGAATCAGTTAATTAAGGAATGACTTGAGATCCATATCCTTATTAACATTGTATTAGAAACAAAAGGATAATAATAATGATGAATCATTAAAAGGTTTTTCCAGGAGACCTTACTTGAGATCGTACTAGAGGCATCGGCGTGTAACTAGACGCTAACCGATGTGATCACACTATTAAATTTTGTCCAAGTGGGAGCTGTTAGTTTATGGACGTAAAAATAATAGTTGTGTGTTAGGATCGAACTCAAGATCACGGGATTGCACTCACTACAAGTTAACGATTAATAAATATTTATTTATTGATTTTACACGTAAATAGTTAACGATCGTTAAGTGTTTAATGGTAACGGCTAACGACTAAACAAGAAGGACTAAAAGAGAAATTGGAGATCAATGGAATTATAGAGTTTGTGTTGAAATAGGATTAGCTTCAATGTTAAGGCTTATCCTAATAGAACTCAAACACTAATATTTACCCTATAAATACCAAAGGGTTTTTCAAGGGTAAATACACTTGTAAAAGCCAAAAATCACTTCTCTTTTGTCTTCAATATATTCGGCTGAATAGTATTAACATACTAACCCGAATTAATTTCTTGTTTACCGGTTTACGTGATTAACGAGCTAGTTCTTGGTTAACTTGGTAATAGCGTGTGTACAAGACGGTGATTCAATCTTCCTTTAGATTGTTCTTGGAGTTTATTGATTCTTGTTCTTGCTAGAATCAAAAGGTATGTAACCCTAATCTTGGTTAATTATTTTTGCATGTTAATTGATCCTAATTGCTTCCGCTATATTTATACTTTGATGTTATAATTATAAATTGTTATGAATGTATAATTCCATCAGGACTTTGATTAAAAGTTAGTCCCCATGTTATGATTAAGCCATTAAGAAAATATGTAATGGTTTGATGAATAAATGATTAATTTTCAGATGCCGTCGAGGAAGGATAAGAGAGCCCGCAAAAGAAATCGCAATGACAGCCAACAAGTTGAAGATGTGATTGAGATGGGGTCTCACCATTTGGGTGATGAAGAAGGTGTGTAGTCATTTTATGGCATATTTATATGATGCAATATCAGCTCTTACTCTTTTAGAATATTTGTTGATTGCAACCTTTTTTGTTAGTTCAACTGATTCGACGCAAAAGAGTTAGAGGACCAACATTTATGCCAAAAGTTTAGACCAAATCTGACGAGCATCGCATTAGTGTTTCTTTCAATGAATATGGACAGCCTATTGATAAGCAAACAACAAGCACGTTGACACATTTCATGGGATCCCTTGCAATGAGTGGAAAATATTGTCCACTTCACAAATCATGGCCAAAAGTTGGGAGTGCTAAGAAAAAAACTTTGCTCGACGTCTTAAATGTATTTTAAAAGTTCATTCACATTTAAATGTCTAACATATATATGTTTCTACATCTAACGGCATTATTTGTATTTTATTTTGTAGGATAAGTTTGATCTTCATATGGGCTGTGATGATTGGATTTTAAAATCCTTTGGAAAGAAAGTAAGGAATCGGATATGATCCGTCTTTGTCTTATCGCGAATAAATAAATCTCAAGCCTAAACGAGGGCGTCCGGGTCATTGGAAGAAACTTGTCAAGACTTGGAATAAAGAAAACTCAAAGGTATGTTAAATTGCTAGCTAGTGTTTTTACTAGTACTTGTTTTGCTCCATGGCAGAACATTGTGAGGGCTAGGGAGGGTCGTGACGCCACCAAAATTCTTTACAAGTAATCTTGCAGACTATAAAATAAGTATAAGCTTAATTTTTGGACTTTGCAATGTTTTCTGCACTTATAGTGGTGTTTGGATAGCCTACATCAGCCCTCCAAGATTATTAGGGGTGTGTGGATAGCCTACATAGCCTACAGCAGTGTTCCATGATTATATAAGAGTGTTTGTATAGCCTACAACAGCCCTCTATGATTATATAGGGGTGTTTGGATAGCTTACAGCAGCCTGCACTAATATTTTCTGCATTTTTTCTTACTATAAGTGATTCATATCCAAATTAGACTACACAAAAAGATCTTGTACTTTATTGTTAATACTTATGTAATGTATAATGGCAAGAAAAAAAAGTTCAACACTTATGTAATGTATATGGTCACATAAAGCTACATCACTAAATTAGACTACACAAAAGGATCAGTACTGTTTAGTTCCATGTTTTACCATGTTTCTTTTGTTTGTCTTATTTTATAGCAAATTTTTTGTTTAGTTCCATGTAGTTAATATCAATATCTACTAAATATTTATATAATAGTATAGTTGTTCTATAATTCATTATTTTTAGTGTGTACTACATGCTTTATTGAATAAATGTCAGTGATTATAATACTATGTGTAACAAATGAGTATATATACGTACAGTTTGATTTAAATAATAGATGTAAATGCCAAATGAAATCAACTTTTATGATTAAATCAGTCAAGCATATCAAAGTTTTAATATACATATGTCTCGGTAACCGCCTAGAGCGGTTCGGTTTTGGATAGTTAAATGAGATCCCGTCCCGTGAATTGCTACTGTTTGGCATATCTGAACTCTATTTCTACAATGTTTAGATGATTATTCAGATTGTTTATTTTTTACTACGAGAGTGAGCGAAAAAAATAAGGCAACCAGGGGAAAAATAAGATGGTTCAAGTCATGGGTAAAAAAAGTGATGCTATAGTGCGTGAAGAAGTTAAGGTACTAATATATAACTGTACAAGTGTTAATGTTAAATACTCGTAATATATACTGATAAATTTTTTTGTGAAACAGGAATCTTTAGGGGGACGTGAACCAACAAGAATGGAACTATTTCGTGCTTGCTTCTCTACTGATGGAATTGCAAAAACTGTGGAAGCTACAAATGCAATTGTATGTACTATCTACCTAATAATTGTCTATGGGATCGATAACTAACATGTACCATGACTTACGTTCAGTTTTTTGTTGTTGCAAGTGTAGTTGTTTTAAGGACATTTAACAGATTTACTGATTTAGTATCTTTAATACAGGATCAGATGGAAATATTGAGCTCTCAACTTCCAGAGGATGCAACTGATGAGCCTGGACCAGAAGATGTATATTCAAAAGTTATGGGTTTTGGGGCTGCAACAACAAGAGGGATACTATAGTTTTTATATTGATTATTTTGTTAATAAAGTTTTATATCTTGTTCATCATATATATTAAAGTTAACCACAGATTTGCAGTTCATAAGAACAGAAGGATAGAACTTCTAATTTTCTTACTACTGTGTAGTTAGAAGCAAACCTCAGTATAGAATAGCACAAAGATACTGATTACATCAGTTGGACACATGGGTGGGGTGATTTGTTTCCCCTGTTTGACTTATCTATAGCAGTGAATAATAATTTGCTATTGTTAAACATTTAATAGGTTTTGATATCTTGTGGGTTGTATAATTGTAGGTGGTACCTGCGGATGATGCGTGAAGATGATTCATGATGACTCATATTATCTACTTCGACTTTAGTTCTCATTGCTCAATTTCCATGTAATAAAATTTGGAATAATATTTTGGATGATGTTAACCTTAATTGGGTTAAAACTTTTGTTATGTATATGAATCTTCTTAACGCTTTCACGTGCTATGACTTTGACTCTTTAATCTCTTATATTTTGTTTTTTTATATAGTGTTCGATTAGAATTGTTCTTAAGATCTACAACCGGCTCATGAAAGTATTTTAGTAAAAAGCGTCTTATAATGTATGTATGTGAGGACACTTAATTTGGTCCCAAAAGGAACATGTATATTACGACCTTTTTTTTGCACTCGAATAATAGCTAATGCAACGCACAATTGCATTTTAAGAAAACACTTTTTAGGACGCATGAATGTGTCTCAATATGTGATAGAAGGCTAACATATCTTACAACACTTTAAAGCGTCATATCCTACTAGGACACAAATTGCATCGTATAAAATGCTTTATGGGACTAAATTTTTTGTTTTATAAAATTGGCACTTATTAGGATGCTTACAAGGGTCCTAATATTTTTTTACATTTTATACAACGCCTTTATATGTGACACTTATTTCATTGGTTCTATTATGTTAAAGGTCGTGTAAAGTGACCTGATAGGACACCATTCGGCGTCCTATAAAACCTTTCTTGTAGTGACAGGAACCATAGGACGTAATTAATATGTAACTAAATTGCTAAAATACCATGATATAATGTTTGTCAAGGTTTAGGGCTGAAAGCTTGTAACTCTGAAATGATATGTGTTTGAAATTAGGGTTCAAAACTTGCAATTGAGACCTAATTTAAACCTAAATTCAATAATTTAAACCTAATTTCAAACTGTAAGTAACACTGTAACAAGATCAAAGTAACAAAACAATGATTTAAGCCTCATTTAAAACACTTAATTAGTATCATTTAAACCTAACTCTCCTACTGTAGTTTCAAACATAATCAAAGTAACACTTATCATTACCTTTGATGAACAAGGTAGGTTTAGATGATAACACCTTTTTCGTGTGCTTTCTTCTTCAAGATGATAACATCTTTTTCTTGTTCTCATCTGGAATGTATGCACTACAACAAAAGGGTTGTTTAGGGACGGCCAAATATTAGGGTCGACATAGTCGACCCTAAACCACACGTGGGACCCGTTTTTTTCAACAAAAAATGCAAAGTCAAAAAAGCGCCTTAGGGACGACATTTAGGGTCGACATTGTCGACCCTAGAATTAAAAAAATAACTTAAATATATAAAATACTTTAGGGACGACA
>BQNB010000468.1:88437-138835 GCA_026074375.1 Tanacetum coccineum | reverse complement strand
AAAATAACAAATTTCGTAAGTATTTGTAATTAAAACAAATAGTTTTGTTATTTAAAATGCCAGAAATTTGATATAAAGTATGTGTATAATTTAACGGATATCACTCATAAATACTGGATCAACATTATGTTTTTTGGGTTTCTAGTCGGTTTGGGTCTATTTTTTACTAAGAAATTTAGGGGCGTTTACAAATCGGATAATACCCGCAGGAACTGAAACCGAAATGGAAACGAACCGAATAAAACATAATTGGATTTGTAATCAATTTGAAGACATTTTCATCATTATATTGTTTTGTAAAAGAATCGGCGATTACGTATTAGATTTTGGAAAATAATTTTTTTTTATGAGAAAAGGCAAATAGCTATATTGGGTAATTTGCGTAAAACGTCACAGGTAGTTTTGAAAGAAAATAAATTACTTCACCGTCTTCACGAAAGGACGTTGTGGGGTATATAGCTAATGTATAAAGGTGGAATTCACTTATTTATCAGGGAATTAAAAGAAAAGAAATAAAATTGAATTCATTTGTAAAGAAAAAAAATGGTGGAGATGAATTGAATTTATTTTTATTGTTTGGCTGGTAAATAAAGAAAAATGATGGAGATTTAAATTTTTCAAGAAGTTGGGTCTTTTTTTATTCACATTTTCTCATTTCCATCATATTTGGTGTGGAAACCATTTCATACTTGTGAGAATTCGTTTGAGCCAAAAAACAAAAAAGATTTATTACGTTTTATTTATTTATTATTTATTATTATTATAAATATTAATAATAATAATAATAATAATAATTTATTTATTTTATTATTATTATTTATTGTTATAATAATTTATTTATTTATTAATAATACTTATTATTATTAGTATTATTAATTATTGATTATTTTTATTTTTTATTATTATTATTATTGTTATTATTAGAATCATTATTTTATTGTTTATTATTATTTACTAATATTTTATTATTTGTTAATATTCTTAATATTATGTATTATTATCTTTATTTTTATAGTTTATTATTATTATTATTTATTATTTATTTATTTATTATATATTATTATTATTAGTATTATTTATTACAATAATAATAATATTTCTTATTATTATTATTTGTTTATTTATTTATTTTTTTTAAAAGAAAAAAAGATTTGCATGATTATTTTTTATTAAATCTCTAACGCTACCAAAAAACGAAATTCATTAAACTTTCTCACTAGATTTCATTTCTAAGAAATTCAATTCTCTATTTCATTTCTAATCTCGGAAATTCTCTCTGCTAAACGTGCCTTAAGGGTGCCGATGAACTAAGGTTTTAAGAAACGTAACAAAAATATGTTGACAGGTAAGTGGACGCCGATGAATAAGGACGTTGGCAAGTTTAACTCGATTTACGACCAAACAACCGCCTTAAGTGGCGAAAATGATGAAACTTGTATACCCGGGTACTCACTTTGTTTCGTGATCAAACTAAAGGCGTGTTTCGACATCGAAGTGCTTGGCTTTTTTTGAGAGATAAATACAAGTGGCAAAACCCCGAGTCGACAAAAGCACGTCGAACCCGAGGACAAGTGACCGAAGAAGACCCCGAAATGTTTGGGGAAGATGTCATACCGCATCTATCCGGGGCTCCACGAAAGACAAAAAGTCAACATTCTTCGGCAAGCTCATCCGCCTAGTTAAGTTCGTCCAAAACCCGGGTCACCGATTTGATGCAAGAACAAATTTTGATCGACCGTGAAGCTAAATAAGAATCAATGGATCGCGAGCTAGCGGCCAGACTCACGGTTTGGGAAATTCAAAAAAGAAACGAAGATTTGAATATTCTTACTTTCGACACAACCGGGATTAGGGGTGAGCATGGTTCGGATCGGTGCGGATTCTGGCAAAAACCACACCGCATCCGCAATTGCGGTTTTTAAAATGTGAGGATCCGCAACCGCGCGGTTTTTGCGGTTTCGGTTTTGCGGGTTTTTTGCGGTTTTTTGCGGGTATGGCTCTGGAGGACGCGATGAAGATCGAAGCTTTGAAAGAGAAGACCCGGGCGATGTATTTTAATTTCTAAATTGTTGTCGTATTTTATTTAAGTTTAAGTTTTTTTAAGTTAATGTAATGTTTTTTTTATTAATGAAATTTTAATTTTAAGTTTAATAAAGTTTTTTATATATATATAAATGAAAAAAAGTGGGAAAAGGTGAGGTCCCCATAACACTAAAAATTGTGATGTTAATTAGGGAGGATGATTTTGATGTTATGAGGTGTTTTGGTGTTATGAAAAAAAGTGGTGATATGACATAATTTTTTCCTCACGGCTTGAACCACGGCACGAACCACACCTTGTGCTCTTAAACTTATAACTTTGAATAGTTGGCTATATTATAGTACTACAAGCTGAGGTCGAAGTCTACTTTTGTGTTTCTCGATGAGATGTCAAAGAAAGTGTAACATAGTATTGGTTGAAAAAGTTGACTTTTGTAAACGGGAGTTGTCTTTCTCAATTGATTTTTGAGTGTTACTGTTGGTATCTCTTGGCTTACAAAAAGTACAGATGTTTCATACTTATTATTCTTTTTGTCCTTTTATTACGTATTTTTTGAAAGTTTAATACTTTTGACTTGTTAAAACTTTATATTTTTCTTCTGTACTTTCCGTTTCACAGTTTTATAATATAAACAAAATTATAAAAATAAAAAATCCAAAAAACACAAAATTATAGATGGATACAAATGATTATTTAAAAGGGTCTTTATAATCTATACTTTGATTTTTTTTTCTGTTGCTTTTGATATCTTTCTGCCTCTTCTACCTGCTTTGATATCTTATTGCCACTTCTTTCTGCCTCTTTTACCTGCTGTCTGTTGCTTAGATTGTCATAATTATAGTTTACGAAGAGAGAAATATATAAATAAAAATAAGAAAAATAATTGTATAATTACTTTTAAAATAAAAATATCAGCTATAGCTTTGTTTTTTTATAAGGCCACAAGAAAAAAGTTTAACCTCTAACAATTAATTAAAAATTAAGTAAAAACTATTTATGCTTAAAGTATTTTCTTAAAATATTTATTATGCTTCATCTACCTCTTGATATTGTCATTTAACTTAACATTGTTTTAATCAACAAATCATTATACATACCCGAACCCACACTTTTTAAATAAAAAGACAAAAATACCCTTGTCTCTTTTTTCCTTCCTTAGCCATTACAGCCATTTTCACTACACCATTTCTGACCGTTGTAGTACATAAGTGTATATGAAACAACAACAAATCATCTTCCCTGATGTCATGAAACAAGCAATCAATCATCTCAAATGTTTCACATTAATCATCGTACAATTCATCAATAATGACATAAAGAGAACATCGTCCTAAGTTTAATGGCTCAATGCATGCATGTATATGAAACGGGTGCCCTTATTAGTACCCCCTCTGGCCCGCTGCATAGTGTCAAAAAGTACAAAAGATTCTTTTTGTACCTTCTTTTTTACAGTGCAACACAGTTTTTTATCAGTTTCTGTTCCGTAATTTTTGACAGTTTCATACTTTTGACCTGTTAAACTTTATATTTTTTGTTCCGTTTTTTCCGTGTCACAGTTTTATAACATATACAAAATTATAAAAATACAAAAAAAATAAAATACAACATTACCTTTCGGCAAGCAATTTGTCAAGCATTCTCCATAAGCGTGAGTCTTCAGGAGGGGGACATCCTCGTACGCGAGGGGTAGGGTAGGATGGAAGAGGGGTTATGCAACGGTGGAATGGAAATTAGGTGGAAGCAGACTGTGCAAGCAACATCTTACAGAGGCGCCTATAAGGTCGAGAGAGAAAACGCGAAATTCAGTCGTCATAGTGAGAAACTTGCAAAAAAAGAATCAAACGCAAAAACCATATTGTAAACGCCAGATATAATAAAAGACATTAAAAGAGGGAGAGAATAGAAATGGGCATTACGCCTTCCCTCCCGGACCTTTCATCGCACCCTGGTACATGACCAATCCTTTCCAAGTTGAACAAAACCGTCACATATTAGAAGCATTATTAAAGGGTTTATGTAGAACTGAATATAGGAAATGTGTTGCAACAACGTTGAGCCACATTCGGTCGCTATTATACTTCGCCGACGGACCCGGAAGGCACGTCGGCACCACTAGGTCATGATGCCGCCAAGCCATAGAGTGATGAGGAGCTGCCCTGAGTTCTGGTCACAATTAATTGCTTATTTTATTTTAATCTTAATTAGAAATATTTGTCCTAATGTATTTTTTTCAATGCTGTTAGGAGCACACTTTTTAGACACTCTCGGTTTTAAGCCTTTTCCCCAACACGGATTTGAAACGATAAAACCTCAATCTCCTTTGTTTACTGCCAATTTATTGTTAAAGACCTAAAATAGGGAACGGTGGGACGACTTCGCAAAGCGCGACAATACCTTTCGAATGAATGGTTGAAGATTGATACCGCACAGAGGAGTAAGGTGAGAGTGTGTAATATGAAGACACAAAAATATACTACTCCCAAACTTAGTAAGAGTAGAGAAAGGAACACCTCAAACCCCCACGCGGCCAAAAAATGATGGCAATACGAAACTGATCTGTTCACATGGGAAAGTTGAGTCATCATGGAAATTAGGCAGAAGGAGCACAAGGATGTAAGTCAGCGGAATGGCGTATATTTTACAGTCTTTTTTACATTGATTCTCAGTTCAAACAAGAGGCGAGTAACTAAACACATATCAGAACTTGATGTGGGGTAAACGGTGGCTTCTAAGGAGGATCTAACTACGGAGGTCCGGTAGGTGAAACTGATTCCGAATGATCTCTATCAGACATGGGAAAAGTACGAAGGGATCGACATAAGAGAGAAGGAGAATGGAAACCACACCTTATGTGAGATGTCGTGTGATGAAAAACTGTACAAATTTGGTGAGATTGTAAGAAAATGAGAAATGAGGGGAGTCAGTATTTATAGGGTGAGGAAAGTAAAGAGTGAAACGTCGCCCCTCAAATCAATGACATGGATCAAAATCTTGTATCCACCTGATGGTGAACGCAGAAAAGTGACACGTGTTCAAAAAATGTGTTTGTGCAAAGATATGACCATCGACAAATATTTACATAAGTGAAGTGTAGATTATGATGTGTCTTTGGCGTGTCGTAAATAAATATTATCTAACTCATTGTCATTAGACGTAGAATAAAATAATAATAACAACGGCGGGAAACATAACATATACAAATACAAGGAATAGCATGGAGAGAAAGAAAAAGGAATGAGGAGACACACAAAAGTGTTATATCAAAGCACAGCATTGATATAACACTTGGAGGGGGCATGTTGTGTATGTGACCGTCAAGAGATTATGGTCTGCTGGGAGATATTCTTAGCAGCTATTTATTGTCAAGATATTCATAGACATGATGAGTGAAGTGTACTAGAACCTCAGTGAATATGACAAGACATCGGGAATGACAAAGGATCACAAGAAACTATATTACATATATTATCCATTGGTTAGAATAAGGGGCCCTCCGAGTCCTAGAGCAGCTGATTAGTGTGTCCAGATATTAAAGGGACGGTGGTTAATATAAACACGTTACTAAGTAACAAAAGTAATATAGCTGATGGCTAAACCATCTCCCGAGATGATTCAGGGCTCCTTTCTGTAAGTTATATTTTCAACCGTGTATATCGAAGTAGATTTATAAGATACTCTTCAACAGTATATCAAGTAATATAAATACTCAGTGCATTCAATGCAAGGGGGCATTCACCATACATCTATTACACTCACTATAGTAATTTCTAGGCATATTCTTACAAATATCTTACTCTCACGCCGGAGCTTGGTCTTGGGATAAAACCCAGGACGAGGCTAACGCGTGTTGTCTTATCGACAGGATTGTTGAAGCTTGGAATCCCATAAAGGACGGACGACATCCTTCCTAGCGGATCTTTGCATATGTTTGTTTTTACGATATAGGCTAATAAGCCATAAATAGAAGCTAAAACAAACAACCCTTAAACGTATATGTGTCATCTTATTAAAAAGGTTGATCCATAAACTCTAATTCAACGCCAAATCAAAGATTCTATCGCTAAACTGGTACTAATAATAAGCTATAAACAACCTGAATCAGACTGATAAGAAAAGATGAAACAAACACAGGCTTAACTTTGACATAATATACAGACAACCGATCAAAAACAGTAGTCTGTTATGTATTGTAGAAAACTCTGAACATACGGCCTTATACTACTACATTCACCCTTTTCCTTTATAGCTAAATCCTGTAATATTAAAAATTAGCCACGTGTGTATTACTTTGTCTATGTGCACTCAGTTTTGCTTTCTTGTTCGAGGTAGTACCTTTCGTTGCTACACCACTTCTTAAGGTTTGTCCCGTTCCTCTTTGGTTTCCTTCAGATTATCCACCTTTTACAACTGAATGTTTACCGATATAAGACATTCCCAGGCTGCCAAAAGAAAGAGGAAAAATCAAACTAATAAGAAAAGATAAAACACACACGGGCTTAACTTTGACGTAATATACATACAACCGATCAATAACAATGGTCTATTACGTATTGTACAAAACTCTGAACATACAGCCTTATACTATTACATTCACCCTTTTCCTTTATAGCTAAATCCTGTGATTTTACCTCTCTAAACCTATAAAAGAAAACATAACTGGAACAACGCATTAATAATGAAATTTTGTTTGTTACTTACCAATAGCCAAATTGTGAGTGGGCCAGGGACTATAATGGCATATGTGGGAAGATTTAAGTCGCTAATGCCAACAACTTCATTTGTGTTATACAATGGCCTCGCCAGTGACTCGAGGTATTACATTATTGGCACAACTTGCTGACATTGCCCTGCAAGACACGTAGTTTTTTAGATAGACCATTGAAACAATAAAACAACGAATATAAAAACAGTGGTATTATGATAAAAGGCGTTAAATACAGGATACCAAAACTATATCACAAATACGAAACCAAAACACAAAAAGCTAACTTATCCATACAAAACAACGAAAAGGGTAAATCTTAAACCCTTAACTTCCTTCATATTTGACTATTAACCCACCACACAAAAAAAGCAAAAAAAAAAAGTGAAAAAAAAACACACAAAACTTGAGAAAATAAATTAGGGCTTAATTTTTACCTGTGGTGAATGGTGATCTTGTTAGGTGGTGGGTGGTGATTAAAACCTGGTCGCCCATATGAGCTTTTAAGTGGTGGTTTGTCTCGATTCGGTGGTCAGGGCTTCGATGATGAGAGGTTTAAATGGTGGGAGTGGTGATGGTGGTATTTTTAAATGGAGGTAGTGGAGAGGGCTTCGATGAAGGGTTTGGTGTTGTCACTGCTTGGAGAAGATGAAGATGGTTTATATTCTTTATGTTGTAAATGCAATTCATCGTTGTTGTAATTGGTGACTATTTCTTTGCAGCCATAATTGCTTGCCTGATGTGAATTCATGGTGCTGTAACTCACCCTTAATCTTTTGCATTCTTTAGCCAATTGAATGCTAGTTAAGTCCAGGATGGATTTTTGGTATTCTGATGTGCATTCATGGTGCTGTAACTCACAAGTGGAGTTTAGCAATACAAAAACTTGGTTTTGAGTCATTAGTACCGCCCATTAAAGCTTCCGAACTCAATCTTATATTATAGGAGGCCTTCAGACCCGTGCGTTGCACCGGCTCATTTTATAAGCTTGTTCTTGCACACCCATGCGATGCACAACAGTTATATTTAATTGATCATTCGCGTTGATACAATTTATGATGTTTGCAACAGTTTATGATAAATTTGTAACATTTTACTATAGTGGCCATTATCGTAAGGCTCAATATAGGGCAACAATTACATGCTTTTCTTTGCTCAAAATAAGGCAACAACTAATATAGTGATTATTATCGTAAGGCTCTAAAAAATGATAAATTTGTTAAATGTCAAACATAACAACAATATTAAGCCTTTCTTTACCAACAATAAGGCAACAACTACCTTTTTTCAATTAATTACCATATAGTGTTTCGCGTCATTGCTACTTCTATATACATACATGCTCTATTACCAGCACCCGGTTATGGCTATGCTACACGAGTTAGGTCAAGATGAACCAAAGAAATATTGTAGAACTGATTAGATAGTTTAAAGTAATTATGCCTTCAAGAGTCCTGACAATACTCTAGAAGCCTTTTTTGCTTGCACCAAGCAATTACAACAACATAAAAAAAGATATTATCAGTGGTACAACCGTCAACTGTCCATATAAATTATGCATAACCAAGTATCGTTTTCAGCATCAGGTGGTCCAGTCTTTGAAAAGGTCAATGTTTATGTTCATTCCAAATGCTCCAACCATGACCCGCATTTATTATTAGACACGCGGTTGACAATATGACTCCCATCTGTAAAAGGCGGTTATGCTTTTCCTCCAACATTATATGTTGATGTATCTTCCGTGTCCTCCACATACTCCCACGACTAAGCATGTACAATTAGGTAACGGGTTAAAATGAGTTTTTTTATGCAGGTTTGATGGTACCATTATTAATGTTGAGTGACATACCGTTGATAATTTATTTGGAGTACCATCTATCTGGACAAAATAAGCCTCCAACAGCATTTCAAATAGTTGTGTTTCTAGTGAAAGGACTCTCTTCCAAGTGTATTAGATCTTAAAAATCGTTCACGTTGGCTATCAATCCTTTTAAGTTTGACTTCATGTATGCTCTCATTGGCTTCAATAGGAACTCTAATATTATGCAAGAGGATATAATGGTAATTCCTAATTCATTATAGAAAAGAAAGAAAAGTAGGTGGTATGCTATCAATAGAAGATGCAAACCTATCATTCGCTTCTGATTGAAGAACAGGTTAATCAAAGTCATCTTGCTCGTCTACATATGATGTTTAGGGTTGTTGCAAACCTATCAGTGAGATACATTTCAGCCACATCTCCATCATCATCAAGCAAGTGCTATAATTCTTCCCTAACCTAAAATAATCTGAATTAGTTATCATGGCCGTGTAAAATCAATTGGATACATTAATGGTTCTTATATAAAAGGTAAAATCAATTTGATACATTAATGGCTATTCCATGAGGGTTGTGTACATAGTACTATTTGTCTTGCACCCCTCATAATGGATGCCTCCACAATAAATTAAGGGACTCAATCTTTTATAATAATAGATGTTATTCAACATTTAATAATTTGACTCAGATTCATCGTTAGCAAGGCTACCTTCATTGTACATCATTTGCAAAATAAGAAATAAAAATAAAGAGGTTGGTACATGCATATCTTTAAGCATATGTAATAAGCAACACCAAACAATCAAACACCCCTATATAATTTAGACCTCTACCCTTCGGATCACGTCCCTTCCAAGCACATGACTAACCAATTCATATTACTGATGCTCAGTCTAATTCTCAGGCAACAAAATAGTCCTATATGAGTTCAAGCGGTCAAATATCCTATGTCAAATCACGTGATCTTAATGGTTAGAGTTAAGTACATTTTTTGTCCTTGTGGTTGTAGCAGATTTCACTTTGGTCCGAATTTCAAGTTTCGTTTCAATTTTGGTCCATTCGGTCCATTTCCAACTGTGAAATTCGAACCAAAAGTGAAACGAAACTTGAAATTCAGACCAAAAGTGAAACGAAACTTGAAACGATACTTGAAATTTGGACCAAAAGCAAAACTTTTTTGATTTTTGAACCAAAAGTGAAATCTGCTACAAACCACAAGGACCAAAAATGTACTTAACTCTAATGGTTAGCGAGGTCAAGTCACCGTATCTTAGTGCTTAGCAAGGTAGTTGGTTTCATCGACACTATGTCACTATTGTATCATTGTTTTATTGTTCTTAATAGTTTGTTTGTTACTTTACTATTTTATAAGTACAGCAGATACATCTATTTAAATGAAATTCCATTTTTGAGATCGAGTGTTTATATTTTTTATATGTAAAAGATAATCAATGAGTTACATTATGTAACTGTATATCAATACCTAGTTGTTTAACTAATATAAAATAGTAGCAAAGTTTAAGAAAATAAACCTTAGTAGCACACCTTCTAGAACGGTTACATTTAGAAATGTAGCTAGATATCAAAGCTCGGATCATATTCAATTGAGAGATGCCCAAATCAATACTGATTCAAATGTATTTAACCAAACGACATTTCGATCTAACCCGGTATAGAACTGATAGATGACTTCAATATCTAGTTTCCAAAAACTAAATTAGTACAAATGAACACTCCCATTCATTCATGAATACAATCTGTTTTAACTATATATTTTAAAAGAAAGTAGCATAAAGGAACATTAAGAATCAGGCGGTTACCATAAGCGTCACCAATAGCACCATCGGCAGTAACTCCGGTTGTTATTCTTGACAGATAACTATCTTTTGCCATCTTTTTCTCAACGTTTAGTTGTTGCATCGACCAAAGTATATGCTTCGAAATTCATGTGCCGGAACTATAGCTTGGGCTGAATACTCCCATTTGCTTATATTAACGTCTTAAGAAAGTAATCGTTGCATCTAGAAGTTCTAAGACTTCCAGGTAAGGATTTAGCAATGCGTCCACCATGGCCTTTAGGCTTCTCAGAGTCTTTATCGACAACAGTAGAAAGGACACATGGCGCACTCCCAATCGCAGCCTGCTCACTTCTCGCCACAACTTCAAACCTCCAAACAATCTGCCTTATGACTAACCTGATTAGCAACAAAATTTAAGGTATATAAGGCATCCAACAAACTATAAAACGCAAAAAAATCATAAAGATTAATTAGGATGAAAAAAAACAAAGAGCAAGCATCTTTTTTCACTAAGGCATATAAACAAATACTTGATATGCATAAATATAATGCATCATTATAACACAAAAAAAATCCCTTAAGCACCTCATCAATGTTGTAACTGTAGCAACTCTTCATATGCAGGTGGATGGTTATAAGATAAGATCAGAACTCTAATTATCCGATGGTTTGTATAACCAAAACTGACAGAACTCTTGATATTCATTCCGACCCTTCATATGCAGCGGGATTTGGGGTTTTAGTCTGGGCATTAATTCAATCCTATCATTACTATTGCACACTTAATGCACAAACTGAATCTTATAGTATAATAGATAAGATATATGTTTTTACATACTTATTTTGTTGGACCGAATTCAAATTGGTGTGACCAAACTAAAATTAATTTTGACTATCATTACCAATGAAAAAGCTCGATTTTATCATTAAACTCTCCCGTTAATTAATAGAACTAGTTTTTACTTCCTATATATTCTCTTGTTATATAAATATAAATGAAACGATGAAGTAAAAGATTCAAATTGGGTTCGCCTTGTCTTAATAGTTTTATAATATTGACACAAATTTCTGGGGAAAATAGATAAGCGTATCTCAGTTTCATTATAAATATATAACAAAAGCCGTGTTGTTCCCTTCCTCACAACCTCATTTTTTATAATTGTTATGAACAGTAAAAGTTATAAACAATACCTACACACGTGTTTCTCTCTCAAAACACACACTACTACATACCACCACTTTATCTCTTCCATCTCTTCACTACACACACACAAAACACACAGCATCGATTTCTCATCACCATTATCTCCCACCTTCAAATAGCTCCGGCCACCTAGAGGATTCAATCACCATCAACAACATGATCGCAGGTATGTGGTTTTTAGGTTTATAAATTCATAAATTGTGGTTTATTTATGTTTCTTAAAAGTGTATTAATTTTATATTTCTTTTAGTTTTTCTATGTTTCTGTTGAAAATTTTGAGGGTTATTTAGAAATATATAGATAAATTCTTGATTTTTAATGTGAATTTTGGGGTTTTTTGTAGGTTTTTGATTAGGTTGTATACCGGCGATGAAGATAAGCAGGTTGTTTGGATGATGTATTTAATCAATGGTTTTTATATTCACAAATCTTCACTTTTTTTGGTGAACCATTGATGGGGGTTTTGACTAGGACTGCTGGTAAGTTTCGATTCCTGTAGAGTGTTTTGGGATTGCTTTTTTAAGTGCTTATCTGCTTATTTACTTTGTTTTTTGAGGGTGTTTAGGATTGCTTATTTAAATGCTTATAAAATTAGCACTTATAAGCGGACTAGATATAAGCACTTCAGTAAATAGTGTTTGGATGTGCTTATTTTGTACAAAAAAACTACAAGACTATTAAAAAGTTACACAGTAAGAACTCCTCAAATATAATTGGTTTATATTGGAGCTTTCTTTGTTATTTCTCACTATCTTGGGGTTGAGGTGCCAAAATGGGTAACAAGATAATTGTCGGCAAAATGGGTAAATCTGTAACAGGATAAGAGTTTAATAAAGATTTTTTGGGTATTTGGATTAGCGTTGTTATGAGCTTATCGACTTGATTTTGAAAACTAAAAAACTTTACATTTTTTTAGGTCATGACTTGATTAACTTGAGCTTATGAACTTACATGAACAGTAGCTTATAGCATTTATCTTACACTTAGTATGGATACTTATGGTATACTGTATGTGAGCTTAAGGTGATGCTTGAAACAAGAGGACTAAGAGTTGACAAGTATCTAACTTTGTAACTGATGATGCAATCATGAAGGAGAGGATTAGTCGTTGTTGGATTGATTTTGCGAGCATTCAGAGCTACCGCTCATAATTTGCTCCTCCTAAGATTCATGGCCTAGATGATTTAAGTTTTTTCAGTAGTTTTTCTTGAGCTTATTCAAATTTTAGTAAACATGTTGCAATCATATACTGATAATTTCTTTTTATAGGTTGTCGAAGACTTAGGAGTGCCTACGAGACCCTTTGATTCACATGAAGATGACACGCCGGATGTTCTGAAATCAAGGCCGGAGGTATTCCACAAATAGACTGAAGTGGTATGTTTCCTTTCCGCTTCCCATTTCCTATTACTGAAAGGAACATGTCCCTTGGTCATTACAGGCGGCAGCGCTACTTTTATTACTATGCTAATGAGGAAGGGAATTCACTAATGGGTGGGCTGGGTAACACGGCAAGAATCTGACATCCGTTAAACATTGTTGTAAAATGGTTAAGGTTGTAAAAGTTGTGGGTAAACAGGTTTTGTGGGCTACGTGCGACCATTATAAACAATTGCATTTAATCATATGTGTCAAGTATATTATACATGAAGCTGTTTTTTTCCTTTAACTTTTTTAATAAACCTGTCATGTTCGGGAAAAGTTGTGGGTAAACAGGTTTTGTAGGCTACGTGCGACCATTATAAACAATTGCATTTAATCCTATGTGTCAACTATATTATATATGAAGCTGTTTTTTTTGCTAAATTGATACTAAAAAATATGAAGTACTAAAAAAGAAAGAAATGCACGCGTAATGTGAATGATCAAGCAGCAAGCTTTATATCCACTAATAAGAATAATGTTCAGTCTCTTTTGCAACGTCCAATAAGTCAAATCATGCTAGCTATACATAAACAAAGCCTCACATTTGTTATATTAGTTATCGACAGTAGTGACCAAATTGCATGTGATGACAAGAGTAGGGAACCACAAAAGTATTAGCAATGTGTATATGCATACTTTTTCCAGCTGTTCAGAGTCGACTGTCGTGTTTACTACTGGGAGGTACAACGGGAGCACTTTAATGGTTTTGGGTTAAAACCCGATATTTGAAATGGTGAGGGGAACGCCCCTGATCAGAGGTAGTGAACGTTTTTTGATTTGCTAGAGGGTATGTGCAAGTGACTACACATATAGTTATGTGCGTCTTAAAAGGAATATATTTCTCGCCTCACATCTTCTTGCCTAAACACTATAGTTGATTATGTGCGACTTAAAGGTGCCAAAAAGGTTAGCTGATGCAGATTAGTATGATCTGTCGAGGCTCAAATAAATAAGCGAGTTGATATGGCTCGTGTTTTATCTCGGGTGGTCAGATTTAGCAGGTTAATCATTTCCCAAATACTATTTTTTTAATATTTGATGCAACACTCACATGATAGGTATAGTATTTCAAAAATACCTTCTGTAATGACACAGAAAAGTAAGGTTTGGCATGTTATGCAAGTTTACTGAAATTTGAACTCTTAAAGAGGGTGTTTGGATTTAGCTTACTTAGCCAGCTTATGGACTTAGAAAAAACTAATAGGTTATTTTTTTTCTAGTTTATGAGCTTATAAGTTAAACTTATGGCTTATTTCAGGTTATACTCCAAAAAAGTGGTGCTTATGAGCTTTTCCAAATTTGCATAGACTTATAAGCCCGATAAATTAGCTAAGAAAGCGCCTTTTTATGTTCTTAAGTTGCATAGTTTGTCTTAATCCAAAAGGAATTTAGCATTATCGTTTATCTATTTTTCGTGACAACGACATCATGATTAAAACTAAGAAATACGTAAGGTTTCCAAAAGTCGGATCTCATTTTATGTGTTTTGTATGGTTTTATATGCATATAACTATTCTTCTTTGGTAATTCTATCAGTAATGTCAACATATCTATGATGCTTTACGAAGCCGTGTATTATTCGAGTAGTCTAAAATGCGATATACATTTTTGTTCCATAGGAGTATCACAGAATGATCAATTTTGCGGTATGTCGAACTGATATTCTTTTCCTTCCCCTGTTTTGCAGAAATTTTCTTTATGCATCGATCCAGTCATGTTCGGATAGCACTGTATGTTAAGCATTTCTCATTCAAATCGTTGATTTTTTATATATTGGTTATTACATTAGAGAGAATTATCACACTTTCGAATCTTGAAGTACCAATCAGTAGTTGTGGCATTGAATATAAGATCACTTGAGTTCAAATTTTATGAATTTCAGGCATACCAATTTCTGTGTGCTGCAAAAATGCAGGTGGCGGGTGGATTTGAACGGAGAGGAGGTTATTTGCCTCATGGCTGATCAAGGTACCCATCTGTTTTGCTTTCTAATGATTTTGGTGAAATTCGTGTGTCGTAATATCGTCAACGAGTCCATATATCAGTTGGTATAAGAATTTTACTTGAACATCTCCCTATCTTTGTAATTCTACTAAAAAATTAAACCGGAGCTATATATGATTAGGTTGTTAGATACTTAAGTTTAAGGTTATTGAAAGAAATCATGAACCTTTGTTTATAAATGCGATTTGTAAATCGTTAATGATCATGACATTGATTTGTATATGCAAAAGACGGTTATAAAATAAATTCTTGCATATGATTGTATCTTTTATAGAATAAGCAAAATCCAAATGTTATTTTAAAAAATACTTATTTTTGAGTACTTTCTTTTAATCCAAAACAGTTTCTGAAAAGCAATCCTAAATACCCATCTGTGATAGAGTTAAAAGGCCTTTTATCCCTTCATATAAAATCTGATTACCTTTCAACATGAATTCCCAAAGTGCTAAATAGTAAGCTGATTATGTGCTTCTGCTGATAAGTAGAGTATAATAAGAAAAAGTATTTGCGGAAACCAAGAAAAATGAGTTTTGCCGACAACGTGTTTGACACAATCCACACTTAAAGCGTGACCCGTTACCTGATTATTTTGCCACCTCTACTCCAAATTCATCCTTACTTCTCTTTTGACCCATGGCGATAGTTGATAGACGGTAACGGAAGGAAGGATGAATTCGTTAGGATGTGACCGTCTTAAGAACATTTCAAATTTTATTAGATGAATTCGTTAGGAAGGATGTGACCCTCACCACTTCTCAACTTCCTCCTCCTCACTGTAAGTTAGATTAAATTTCAAATATTTTGTAACGCTCACAGACGTTTTAGGGACAAATAAGCTAATAAGCTTAATCCCTTGAAATAAGACTATATGAAAATACATAAGCTTTTACACATGAGCTTTCCTAAACTACCAAACACACCATTAAGTACTATGAAAAACCAAGAACCATAAACACCAATGGGTTTATACTTATATAGCTACAAGTTATAGACACAGTTTAATGCAAAATTTTGAAATTGCTAAAAGGTAACATACTGACTTCTTTTCTTAACTATCCAGGTTTGAAACATTCAGATGATGCGTGGTTCTAGAGATCACGATTATAACGAGATTTATCAGTCGATTCTGCCAGCACAGGAGACATTGTCCCAAATCAGAGAAGAACTTGAAAATCTGTTGGCAACTCAGCAAAGTGGGGACTGCTTTCATACTTTGACATTCACATGTGAAATCAGAAAATATATTAGATGATATCAATGTAGGTCCCACTACTTCATTCATACACTATTTAACTATCTAGGATATATACATACATATTTATAACATTACATATATATATTATATATATATATATATCTTCTATTTATTTATATATATTATTTATATATATTATATATAGATAATTATATTTATCATATATTTATAGTATATGTATATGTTTATGAGAGTGGTCATTTCTATCCAGTCTCAATGTGGATTATTGTAGACCTCTCTTCAACCAATTTTTGGCTTTCGGGTTTAATGGGTGTTCAAATCAAAATCACAGATGTGGCTTCTTTGGATCATGCTTGTGAGTTTGTGCTGCTGGGAAAGGACATTTTTTCTTTATCGAAATTTCTCTCATGTCTTTGAGGGGGCACAAAGTCTGCAGATTGTTGGATCGACTGTCTATCTTATGGTCATACTCATTCAGACTCCATTTTATTTAATAGCTTAGGGTCTCTTCCTTTTGATTCTAAAAAGCCTGTTCATAGCCAAGGCATGTTCTTTTTTAGAGCTCCCTAACTTGTTTTGATGTTCAGGGGTAAGGCCTTTATGTCCCCCCCTTGTCTTTTCTTTTTTTGCAAGAAATAGCGAAAGCGAGACGATAGTTCTCTGTCAGGTGAGAGAAGAGATAGAGCACGGTATTCTCACGGGCCGAAGTGCAAAGCCCGGTAGCCTATCCGCCGCTTTCTCTGTAGTATTGTCACACAGCTGCCCGCCTAGAAGAGCCACTCGCTCTGTAGTGTTGTCACACAAGATAAGCACGTCGCCCGCCTGCTGGCCGGGCGAATCTAAGTTCTCTTTCGGTCAATTGTCCACCCAGTCAAGTGCAAAAAAACACAGTAGAATCACGCAACGCACGCTGCTGGTGTGCTTCCTGCTCGCGAGGAAAGAAAGAAGAACGACAAGGTTAAGTTCAGATTTGACTGTTTGCAGCATGGGAGCAGATTACCCAAAAAATACCTAGGAACAATGAAAAAACAAAAAAAAGATATCCGATAACGAAAACTATAGGGGGCTGTATTGGCGAGATGCGCGCTAGTGCGCTACAACTAGCAGACTGAGTGTATTACTTTCTCTTAAGACTACAGAGGTACGTAAAGTAGAGATCCCTCAATTCCACTATCTCTGAATACTTTTCTTTCTGGGTGACCAATCAATTTTTCTACAGAGGGCTTGATCCCGGCGCAGTTTATCTAAATCGGATATGTCGGCGAATATTCTCTTATCTTCTCACCCGAACGGAAATGGGGTTGGGGGAGGGAAAGTGGGTTCCCTTCATCTTCCATATCCCCCTAAGTAAATCTGTCAATCTTGAGACAATTATCGCCTAACTCGCTATACTTTTGAGCCTTTCACAAAAGGAATTCGTCCAGCTCATGGATAGTTTCAACTTTCAAGGCTTGGCTAAACTGAGCTTTCACCTAGAAATCCGGCTTCTATTGAACTAACTTACTTACATTGCAAGAAAGACGAAGACAGAAGGTGCGAAGCCGGTCTTTAGGCCCTAGGAATGAAAGATCCCGGGGATCCCTATCAATATCAAAATGAAGAAAATAGAATGCAATATATGACCTTTCTCTGACTCAATAGATGTATCTGGTCTGATATGGTACAATACAATACGAGACAATGGAATGCAATGGGATAGATGGTAGAGGGCTGCCTGCGCCCAAAAGCGATGCTTCACTTGTCCCCTTGTCCATAGGGACCTCGTGGCATACAACTGAAACGACTCCCGCTAGATAGCCGTCCCTTTCTCTCTTTTTACAGCCTCGTGGACGGACGAAAGAAGGTAAGTTACAGAACGGGGCAGTGAAGGCTCCCGAAGTAGATATCAAGCAAGAGCTTCTCAGCCCTCTATTCTATTAGTCAAGCGCTAGCGCGTCCCTTTCTCTAAAGGGGCGTAAGCACTTTACTCGCTAGGGGACGTGATTCATTCACTTGCATTCCTGCTAGCACTACAAAAAGCTCCGGTCCTAAAAGGAGAACCTTTTTGCTTACTTGCTATATCCCCGCGTCCTTGCACGGCTCGTTCTTCGCTTCCCCCTCTCACCCAGGCCATATGGAGTATAGCCAAGTGGTAAGGCATCGGTTTTTGGTACCGTCATGCAAAGGTTCGAATCCTTTTACTCCAGATTCTCAACAGTTAAAACAAGCTAAAGAGAAAAAAGCAATAGAAAAAAGAGAAGGGCAAAGCTATAGCTAAAGAAATAGCTAATTCAGGATGATATAGCTCGACTGTTAAGGAAGAGGGGAGATATTGTCGCAAGCGCAACCTTTGACCCCTTCGTCGACAACCTATCATTTGTTCGACTACTCGCGGGGCCTGCTGCGTTTAAAGAAGCTCCACCCGGGAAAAGAGTGGAAAGCAGCTTTGATAGATATGATAACGAAGAGGTTGCATTGAGATCTTCTATCCAAGGATCTCGATCTAGGCGAGAGGTTGCGCTTGCCATGCTGAACCAACTTTTTGTGACTCAAAGTTGAAAACTCGAATAATCTTTTTTCTTATGTCTTAATGAATTGATTCTGCTATATTGGATTAGATTATTTACTGATCATCAACCAGTATGGATTTTTTTTGTTCACTTCATCGAAAAAAACGTAACTATCACCTACCAACTACTAGGGGTGAGCAGAAGAAACCGAAAAAACCGAAACCGAAAAAACCGAACCGAAAAAACCGCCTGAAACTAGAAACCGATGGTTCCGTTTTTATTTTTTCAAAAACCGAAAAATTTCGGTTTGGTTTCAGTTTTTGTTCAAAAACCGAGCCGTAAAAACCGAACCGAACCGAACCAGTTTTATAATAATATATAATTAATATAAAATAAATAAATAAATTATTACTAAAAATTTTAAATTTATATTTATTTTATGGATGAAATTATTATAATATATATTATCTTAATGTTTATTATATGTTTGTCGTGTACGTGTGTTTACTTGACAATTAGTCGTTAATTGCATTGATCATTACTATGTGTATTTTTCAACAATGCATGTGTGTGTCTTTCTCATTTATATGTGTATAATTGTAAAAATTTATGAGTGTATAATTGTAAAAATTTATGTAAACATTATTAGACTCATATTGACAAAAAAAATAACAAATTTTCTACGTAAAACAAGTTTATTAATATAAATTAGCAAAAACCAAATTTAAACGGTTTGAAACCGAAAAACCGAACCGCAAAAACCGAGAAACCGAAAAAACCGAGCCGTTTCGGTTTTTGGTTTTATAAAAACCAAATATTTTGGTTCGGTTTCGGTTTTAGCCAAAAACCGACCCAAACCGAACCGTGCACACCCCTACCAACTACACAAATCGCGGCGCAACGAAGTGCGGGTTTTCAAAACTTGTTTTAACTATATACAATCATTAGGACTCTTTTAGAATTTAAATTAAAAACCTAGATCCGATCCATGCATGTTCAACCCGGTCCGACCCGCTCACCTCACAGCCAACCCGATCCTAACCCACTCCTAACCCGTCCGCTTCGTTTTTTATACACTTTACGATATTAGCTTTTAGAGAGCACGTGTCTATCAAATATTTCATCCACCTCAAACCCTCATCTCTTCTATTCTTCTTCTCTCTGATCTTTCCTCCACCGTTCTCTCTATCTTTCTAACATATTATCATCTCTCTCTCTCTTGAACCAGAGTTTATCGGTCTGCTTTTTGAATAATATAATTGCATACGCTGAATTTATTGTGTTTTTTCGATGATTACCACACATACTCAGATGTATTACCTCTCTTCGATGTCGCCGACCTCTTCGTTGCCGTCGTTCATGGTGTGTGGTGTCGATGGTCGGTTGGTGACATTGGTGCGCTTTGGTGGGTGGTTTGTTTTGCGGGTGTGTTGATTTGTTGGGGATTTGTTTTTTTCCTCTCTACAAACGCGTTTTACTTGATTTGGGTGCTTCCATTATATTTTTATGATTGGTTTGTTGGCTTGGGTTGGAATCCTATATCGTCGGATGTGTGTCGAATTGAGTTACAATCTCTAACAAAAAGGTATATTCTAAAGATTTCATTTTCAAATTAGGCTTTTGTTATAATTTAGGTGTTTGGTTAATTTTAGGGGTTTTCTGTATGCTTTTGTTGACTTTAAAAGTAGTGTTTCGTCATATTTTTGGGAATTTGTTAATTTTGTAGCTTTTGTATGCGGTTTATGTTAATTCAGTGTTAGGGATACACTTTGTCATGTTGGAATGTAAATTGATGAGTATAGTGGAATGGCTGAAAGGCAAAGTACTGCTATGAATATGCTGAATTTGAAAGTTACATTTGTGTGTGGGTTGCGTGTTTGCTGCCTATTCGTTTAATGTGTGTAGTTGGTAGCCATTGTATTGAAGCATTCATTTATTTTATAAATGGCATTTAAAGGCGGCACCCTGCCATGGCTTTCGGTAAGGCATACCACACTTTTTTGTGTGGTTTTTGGGATAAATAAAAGTAGCACAACAAACCGACGTATTATGATCTGAAAATGATGGTAACATTGATTATATGGGGGTGTGATGAATCTAAAAGCGGTCGATTAAAGCTGTGATCGTCCGCGTCTTGGCTTGGTGAATCATTAGGTTTGCAACCACGACGTATGTATCCGCTTTCTTCGATACTTACAAATATGTTAATATTGATTATGAGGCTGTGATGAATTTGAAAAGGTTCGTTAAGGCTGTGATTATCCGCGTCTTGGCGAGGTAAACCATTAGGTTTGCAGCCATGGCAGATGTATCCGCTTTTTCAATCTCAACCTATCTGAGCCTCATAGACACGGTACAATTGAGAGAATAGATATAAGAGTTCATTAGGAGCTGTGTTTGTGGCGGGTTTTTTCTTAACCCGGTACCGACCCGGGTGAAAAAGGTTAATTGCACGCCATCGTTTTTTGACCACGCTGATTATAGTTGGAACCTGCTCATAGCTCTCTTCAATGCCGCCAATGTCTTCGTTGCCGCTAATCATGGTGTGTGACGTTGCCCAGCGGTTGGTGACGTTGGTTACAAATTATTGTAGCAACATTATTATATTACTTTTGAAATCCGCATCAGGTATACAAAAAAACGGGCCGGCTGGCAACAATTTTGGTTATGGTATCTGTTGTTCGTGGATAACCGATTATTTATGAGGCATATTCAGTGTGGTTTTATTTTCGGTTGAGGCACATGGGCTAATGGTGTTTCGCCTGTGTTTTGTATGTTTTATATAATTATGACACCATATAAGTACGGCCATGATGATTGTTTACTGTTTATTGTGTGGCTAATACACACCTGTATTTTGGCTTGGCAGTTACACCGAGAGTGTGACTGCAGCCATATCGGGTGGTTGGTGCCGCTGCGTATACGTAAATCTGAGCCTGTGGTCGCTTAAAACAACGGATTGACTTAATTTCTATACAAAAGTTACTCCCAACGGACACATTGTATTTCTAAAGTGACCAGGTAACCTATTTTAAAACAAAACTTATCTAAACTCACCCATCTCTATAACTCATCATTGCTGAATGCTTCTTTGTATGTATTGCAGGTTTGGAATAAAGCCCATAAAGGAGCGACTTTCATCATATAAAGCGCACATACTCTCAGGTACGATTATGTGTAAATAAAGATGTGAATCTGATAAGAATTGCTATTGCCTGCTACTGTGTTCATATAAACACTTAGATTCAAGTAATTAGGATAAAAAAATAAAATACGCTTTAAGTGAAATACAAAATATAATTACTTCGTATAACAAACAAGGTGAAGCTAATTTAGGTTCAAGAGGAGTTACATTTGCAGGTGTAGATCTCAGGTTAGCAAGAGTTTGTCAAATTGGACTGCTAAATTATAAAGCGAAGCAATGTTTTTTGCCCTTTTGAAAAAAAGAAATTTAGATGTCGCTATGATTACTATTGGGCTTATGTATTTGAGGTATATACTTCAAGCTCTTCTATATGACAGAACTGTAGTGTTAAGAACAATGGAATTCACGTGATGTTAGTTTGCGGTTTCCATATTGCAAAACTGACTACCATTGTTCTTGGTCTTTAGTGTTTGCAATCTAAAAATCACTAATAAAAAATAACCTTCTGCACACATCCCTTAAGTATGCTTCTTGATACATGTGAATTAGAAATACCATACTCATAGAATATGGTACAGGGATGTGATACATCTATGCTTCTGGATCCAGCAGAGGTAATGGGAAGCGAGAAAATCACCCTACCGAATGAGTCTGTGCCAGTAAATGAACCATATCAGATCAAGAAGATCACAAGGTACTTCACGTCATTATCTTTTATATCTATTACAACATTTCTCTTTGTCAGTAGAGCTCAATACTGTTGAGTTTTTTTCATGTTCAAATTGCAGAATATGACTCTTAAAGAGTATGATAAAGAACTAGACGAGAAGAAGAAAGCGTTGGTGTCTTTGAAAAGTAAGGAGCAAAAGGTTGCGTTAGACAACGATTTAGCAAAAATGCAGCTGGCGTGAAGCAAAAGAGAGAAGAATGGTAGAGTTGGGCTCCTGCTGCGTTAGTAGTTCTTATATGTATTTTATTTACAAATCTTTTGTTTAATATCCGTTGTATGTACCTTTATTAGTTATCATTTATTTAAAATACAAAAGTATAAATCGCCGCCCGCTAACCGTTCTGCAGCAAAGTGCGAGTTTACCAACTCGTTATAGATAATCAGCCATATATTTTAATAAAAACATTGGTTTAATCTGTTTCACGAAATTTTGTTTCAGCAAAGCTCAATCACTGGATTCTCAAATTAACCGATCTTGCATTGGCAAGCCGGTCCTCCTTAAAAAAGCTAAGCACATTGTATATATTTTTCGTTGTGGTTTCTAATTTTAAAATACGATAACATTCTATAAACAATATAGTTAGAAAGTGCCTCCGAGTTTCTCTTCAAGGTGCTAATATCATAGTGAAAATTTATTTATGAACAAACTAAAATTAAAGGTAGACATTATACCTTCTATATTAAAGTCAGGATTATTATCTCAAGGCATCTTTAATGACCCCATTTACTATTAAATGCAAAAGACCCGAACCTGATATTTAATGGCTACCGGTGGGTTTCTGATGGGTTTCCGACTGAATAAAAAATTGTTAAGGTTAGCTGGGACACGTGGTAACAAAACACACAAACTATAATACCGAGAAAACGGGTTCGATCGAAAACCGAAACCGGAACGACCAACCCGAACGATTATTTTGAAATGCGGCTGGTTTCGGTCATCAATTATGTCAAAATTTCGCGTGCTCGGTTCGAGTTTGGAACCGTGGGATTCTCGGTTCCAGAAAGAAGAAAAACAGCCTGACCTTAAATTTTATAGGATTTTTATTAGATTTTTGGTTTTTTTTTTTTTTTTTAGTGATACTTCAAACATTCATCGTGATTTTAATAGTTTAATAAGGTACAATAGTTTCATCCTTGTTGCAACTTCATGTTTATATTTCTTCATAACAATTACATTAACGCATAATTCAAAATTCTTACATTATAGTTATTGAAAAAGGTGTAATCGGACCCCGGCACGGGGAATGAATAGACGTCCTGTCTTGGATATCAAGGTAAGGTACGTAGATGTGTGAAACACATTAAGAATATTGAGTTTTTGGATGTTTTTTAAGAAAAATTAGACGGTTAAACTCGGTAGAAGCAAAATCACCTCCGGTAACGAAAAACGAGAACCGAAGCGGAACCGGAATACATTAATCTCGGTTCGGTTCTCGGTTCCTAAAATATATGTTTTTCGGTTCTCGGTTCTCTCGGTTCCGGGTCGGTTCGGTGCGGTTCCGGAACCGCGCTCACCCTACACACTAACACACCTCAGCTTTCCATCTCTCCAGAATCTCCTTCTCCCTCACCCATCTCTCTTTGTCTCTCTCTAAAATCACTGGCTCATCTTCTTATTTCTAAATCTATTATCACATCCCCTAGATCATATTGGGGTTTCGTTGTGGCGATGGTTGTGGAGTGACAAAATGACTGGCGTTACAAGTTTCGTCAATCAATGAGGTGTAAGTTTTCGTTTTTTTTACTTTTGTTAATTAATTTTTGAATTGAAATTAGGGTTTCTAACCGCCTATTTTTTTTCCTCAGGCGGTGGTTTTCCACCAAACAAGAAAAAAAACACACACAAACCCCTTTCATGCACATCTGCAAAATTTGTGCCGAGGTAATAATGAACATCAGAAGGACAACAATTGAGAGTAAAAATTCCGATCCACATGCAAACTATTATTTTTCTTACAGATGATTTTATTTATTTTGTTTACATATGTTTTTATATATTGTTTCGTATTTTAATTACCTGTTTTTAACAGGTTGTTGTTGATCGGTGATAGCGCAGTGTTTCGGCGACAATCATACGGCAGTTTTGCCCTTTCAATATGTCCGAGGTAGGCTTTTCTTACCTAATTTATATGTATTGAGTTCATATTTGTATTAAAAAAATTGGGGTTTTGTTGGTTTTTGATGATTTTGTTGAAAATTTTGGTGGTTGTTTAGAAAGATATGCATAATGTTTTCATTATTAATGTGAGATTTGATGATTTAGTTTGGATGAGTGAATTTAGGTTGGTTTTTGATGATTTTATTCAAAATTTTAGTTGTTGTTTACAAATAGATACATAATGTTTTTAGTTTTTGTTGTGAATATGAGTATTGGAATGCTTATTGTTGCAGTTTATAGGCTATTGTGTTTGTAAAGAAATAAACATTAAATGGTGTTTGGATTGCTTATCGGCTTATAAGCTTTAGTTCAAAATGACGTAAAGTGGAATAGGCAAAGGGTTTTAGCTTAGGTTATAATACAAATGTCTCGCCAAGAGATGAAGCTTAATAAAGAAAATGATCACTGAAATTGATCTAAGTATGAGAACGGGCATATCTTGACAAGGCGTACGGTTGCTTTTTCGGTATTCTTCTAATACATGTGCCTTCATATCATCTGTTATTGAATATTCAAAATTTTTCTTAAGAATCTTGAAACCAAACTGGATTGACGTTGGATCTCCTCATTCCCAAATAGGGATAAGCGAGAAGCCGCTTTGCAGGGTAGACTCACTCCTACCTGCAACTAAATCTGCTTTTATATCCTCCTCTTAGGGGGTAATCAAGCCGGAAGAGTGTTGCAGAAAGATCTGTACTTCCCTTTTACAACATATAAGGGGGCCTCCAGACAAATGATATGCATCGGAGGTACTTATCAGCTATTGTTGCCAATTTTTGATTGTTTAACGGACTAATTTACTAGCTAACCAAGTAAGACAGATCATTTTTCATCAACCATGAAAATATTTTTCTCTTCCTTAAATGTATCACTAGCAATAATGAGGTTTTGAGAATCAGTTTTGTTGCTACCAGTAAAAAAGTGAATTTAGACCAAATCACAATCTCTTCGCCCAGACAATATAAACTTATAATGTAGACTTCAGACTGTCGGTCTCAAAATGATATTACAAACACCCCTTGTTGTGCTATATATTGATAGTCTTCGTGACGGTTATGTTTCTTTTGTTACAGGTTTTGATTTTAAGTGAAAAGCTTCATTCAGTGACATCACAGTTTGATAAACTTAGAGTTGTACACTCTTAAGAGGCTATTGATCGAGCTAACTAAGGCGACATCCTGAGAATAATTCTACTGATCTATCTTACTCTAGCAACAATCTTGAGTCAAGGGAACATCGAGTTCAGAGACCATAAATCATGGTGAAATCCTAGCTGAACCCATGAAAGTTTAGCAACAAGTTTTAGATGATGAAACACGCGCTCTTCGGGTATTTTATAATCACTATCGTGTTTCATAAGCCATGATTTTTGGAGATATTGTGGCTTATGCTGGCTTATCGGTGTCTGCATGCGCTGAAGAACAAATACTTCTTGAAGAAATAGTTATACCAGTTCCGCCTTCTATAGATCTTATTGTAGCAAGTTGTTGTGATCTTCAAGGAATTGATAGCTGGGGTTTTAGTTCGTCGTTTCTTTAGGTAATCACAAGTAATCTTTTAGATTGGAATAAATGGAGCACAACCCTTTAATAAGTTAAAACTGATTTTTAGTAGATGTGGAAGATAGTCCAAATAAATGGATCTGAATAAAAATGTGAGGAGTTGTACAAAGGGTTATATGATCAAAATAAATGGGTTTTGACTCTGTTACTTATAAGATTACAAGTTCATGTTTTCTTGGGTATTTTGTCATTATATTGGTAGTGGTTTAGTTTAAAAGCTATTATATTTAAGCTAAAAATTATGGCATAGTTGTTTCTAT
Organism: Tanacetum coccineum; assembly: GCA_026074375.1. Classification (NCBI taxonomy): domain Eukaryota; kingdom Viridiplantae; phylum Streptophyta; class Magnoliopsida; order Asterales; family Asteraceae; genus Tanacetum; species Tanacetum coccineum. Next base: position 112,281 of record BQNB010000468.1, on the reverse strand, counting down.
TGCTCCCTTCACTGCCATAGTGAACACAATTTGGATCAAGTATGCCACAATGGATTTCGAAGATATTAGATATATTTTTTGCATCTGCTGATCAAACAATGCGTGCTCTTTTTGAGTTGAAAGATGGAGTTGAGGTATGTCGTTTTCTGAATTGACACAATCTCACAAGTTGATCATTACTTAGTTTATTATGCAATTTGTCAGTATTCAATATATATTTGATATTTCCATATGCACAGGTGAGGGGCAAGCTGGTAAAGATATCAAAAAGCCAGAACAATAAAACGCTCTTTTTGGGAAATATCTCCAAAACATAGTGTAAAGAAGAAGTAAGTGTGTGTGGTTAAAGCATATAATTTGTAATGAAATACTTCTTTATTTTATTTTTCAGCCTTATTCGTTTATTTTGTAAGAATATGTATTTTTGGGTATCCAAGTATCGAGATTTACTTCTGTGGCATGCGATTGTTTTAAAAGCACCTGCTAATACTCGATGTTTCTGTTATCCTCTGTAAGGTGTTGCAACAGTTGGCACAATATGGAATTGAACATTTGGAGACGGTTCGTGTACCAGAGGATATCGCGTATAATAAAAAGGTTAAAGCAGGGGATACCAAGAGTAAGAAGAAAATAAAGGGTTTTGCTTTCTTGGAATTCAGCACGCATTCTGTAGCAGCAGTAACATTTCAACGTCTGAAAAAGCCAGATGTAGTGTTGGGGCGTGATGTGAGTGCTAAGGTTTCTTTTGAACAATCAGCTAAACCTTCAAATGATGAAGATGTGCCTCAGGTAATAGTTTAAAATTATCAATTATATGTTCTAAAGTCTAATGCCGATCGCTGAAACTATATAAAATTGCTCATTTCCATCCTAATATGACTCATGTGTGTCTTATATTGTTCTAGGTCAATCGGGTACATATGGCAGGACTCGCAAAAGGTTGGGATGAAGAGAAGGTGAAGGAGATTTTTGAAAAGTATGGTGAGATTGTTAATACTGATCTGCACCAGAGCTCAAAGCCTAAACACAAAGATTTTGGGTTCGCGGTGAAAGTGAATCCGCCTAGAGTTTTGCTAATGTAAGCGAGTCTTATTTAAGTGAGACCAGGTATGATGCTTTGGGTTTTGAATGGTAAGTGATTCGCCTTTTATCTTTTTAGAGGAATAATATTTAGATATTGAGTGATGAATGACTACGTTTTTTTACGAACTGAAATATGGGTGCACTTATAAAACTCCTAGATCATTCTGTTTGAAATGATATTTAGCTTCTGTAATTGCTTTGGAAAATTAAAAACTTTGGAGTGTGTGTTTCAAGTGAACCCGAGTTGACCCTTTATAAAACTATACCTATTTTGCATTTTTTTTTCATGTAGCCCATTCTGCCCGTTAATGCTTTTATTGCATGCAATTACGAAAATCTAATAGTTTACAAATCTTCTGCTGATATTTCAGGTTCTTCATGGGTGATTCTGAGCCGTCCATTTTTTGAGTAATGCATTTTTTCCTAGGACAATCTTCCTCGGATTCTTTTAATGTATGTTAACAATGTGGCTTTGGATCAAAAGGTCTACTGAGGCCGATCATGTCAGAGGTAGATATTGCTATATTATTAGGTGTCATGTTACTAATCTAATGCACATGCAGTGGTTTTATTATTGAAACTTCGTATATATAGTTGAACTTGCAACCCCTTATACATGGTATGCACGAATTTAGCTTATAAAAAATTTGTTCGTTAAAACTGAAATGCCTTAAGAGATGTAAAATTCCAGATAGCACTAGGCAATAGGCATGCATGCAGTTGAAGTTAGATCACAATATATATATATATAAAGTTAGGATCAAATAAGAAGTTTTCTTAAAATAAGAAGGATAAGAAGTAACTATAACCGCATATCCGAGATGCACCGACTTAAATTAGATGCATCTCTATAATCTTAGATGCATTATAACGCATCATAATGTATTTTATAGCTTTTAATTAGATGCATATACGTATATTAGATTTTTTAAAGTTGTAAAAATAAGAACACATAACACCCAATAAACATGCAACATGTGGCAAGTTATTAATTAAACAAAATTAATATAACTAATAAACACGTAAGGGTATTATAGACATTTAAATTATTACTCTTTAATTAATTCTAAATTGTCATTCTCACACAACACTAAAAACAAAACTTCTTTCTTTCATCATCTCTAAAAAAACAAAGATCTATTATTAACCACTTAAAAATTCCAATCTCATCATCATTCATATTAAAAAAAACCCAATCACCATTCATATAAAAAAACCCAACGTCATCACCACTTTGAAATATTGTATCACGACGCATCAGTTATTTTCGAGATATTGTACCACGACGCATCAGTTATTTTCGAGATATTGTACCACGACGCATCAGTTATTTTTGAGATATTGTACCACGACGCATCAGTTATTTTCGAGATATTGTACCACGACGCATCAGTTATTTTCGAGATATTGTACCACGACGCATCAGTTATTTTCGAGATATTGTACCACGACACATCAGATATTTTCGAGATATTGTACCACGACGCATCAGTTATTTTCGAGATATTGTAACACGACGCATCAGTTATTTTCGAGATATTATACCACGACGCATCAGTTATTTTCGAGATATTGTAGCACGACGCATCAGTTATTTTCAAGATATTGTACCATGATGCATCAATTATTTTTGAGATATTGTACCACGACGCATCGGTTATTTCGAGATATTGTACCACGACGCATCAGTTATTTTTGAGATATTGTACCACGACGCATCAGTTATTTTTGAGATATTGTACCACGACGCATCAGTTATTTTCGAGATATTGTACCACGACGCATCAATTATTTTCGAGATATTGTACCACGACGCATCAGTTATTTTCGAAAGTACCTCCGGCCCACTGGGGCTCGGTTACCATTCACGGCCCGGAAAAAAAAACTTTTATAATCCCGCTCCCCTTCTTTGTGCGCAAAAATAAAAAAAAAAATTTACGGGACGTACTCCTCATTCTTTAACTATTTACGGCTTTCTATCGGCCTGGGCAAAAAAAAAACGCGCGATTGTCATTTAATATAAGAACAAAACAAACTATTAAACATGAGACCGAAAAAATAAACCCGCACAAAATAATATGAAAAAAAAAATTGCTCAACACAAAATAAGAAATTTTTTACAAAAGTACTGATTTACTCAGATAAAAAATACCGGCAACATTAGGCCCAACATATTTGCCCATATAAAAAAACAAACTAAAACTGGCTCGGTTACTGATCATCAGCCAAAAAAAAAACTTTACAATCCTGCTCCCTTCTTTGTGGGACAAAAATAAAAAATGAAAAATTTTTTCAAAATTGATACTACGTCGTTTGCACTATGTTCTACATGTAAAATGAACAATGTACCCGTCCACTATTCTCGGTTTACTGTTTCAACGGCCCAAAAAATAAAAATTCTTTTAATCCTCCTCCCCTTCTTTGGCCAAAAATAAGAAAGAAAAATTTTACGGGACGTACTCTCATTTTTAACTACCCACTAGGCTCGGTTACTGTTCATCGGCCCAAAAAAAAACTTATAATCCCGCTCCCCTTCTTTGGCCAAAAAAAAAAAAAAAATTACGGGACGTACTCTCATTTTTAACTATTTACGGCTTTCTATCGGCCTGGGCAAAAAAAAAACGCGCGATTGTCATTTAATATAAGAACAAAACAAACTATTAAACATGAGACCGAAAAAATGAAGCCGAAAAAAAAAATTAATGCCCCACAACAACACGCGAAAAATTAACGCCCGCAGCAATGCGCGGGTAATCTTGCTTGTTCAGTTAACAATCTACTTAAATTCTTAAAACCAGCTTAAGTTACCTTAACTTTGGACTATTAAGCTATGGAAGGGGATTCAGTTAAGGAAGGAATCCCATGGACTATTACTGGCTTATTAAGCCAGAGCTGTTGAATAAGCTCTCAGAGCATTTCATGCCTTGTTTAGCTAAGCTCATTGTAAGTCTTCTTTAATTTTTAGTTTTAGTTTAATAATTGCTTATTTAGCCTAGATTTGCTTATTTGCTTATTAATAGTGCTTATCTGTTTTCTTATTGCTTAATTGTGATTTATATGGTTACTTAGTACTTATTCCTCAACTGTTTTTAGCTTAAGTATTATAAATCATAGTAATCTCTTTTTTGTCATAAAAACCATAAAAAGCAAAAAATAAGTAGTTTAGCTTAGATTCTTAGATATAGCTTATTTGATTAATGAAAAATGTTTGTTAAGCCTGTTAAAAGCTGTTAGTTATCTGGTTATTAGAATTAGATCAATAGATTTTAAAAGCATAAGCTTATTCAAAACTGTAACAATTTAAAGGGGTGTTTGGGTTAACCTTGTTTGACAATCAAAAGTCAAAGGTTTTTGTGCAATTTGTTTGAGACAGCTTTGATTTCATTTAAAAACATTAGGAAAGAAGTTTTCACAAGTTAGATTTTAAAATTAAAAGAGTTTAAGCTTATTTTTAGTGTTCCTGCACCAGGGGAGTCTTTCATATCTTTTTCACTTGTGAAAATTTGATCTAAGCCCTCTAAGGCTTATATCTTGCTTGCTTTAAGTTTTAACACTCTTGGTGAGTGTATTAAGTGCAGAGGTAACCACCTTGGTCACCTGCATTATTAGCTTTGTTACTTTGCCATTTGCATCAGTAGTAGTAACTTTAGTTACTACTGCTTGGCTTTTGATCCTAATTTAAGTTAGCTTAAATAGGATTTAGAGGTTAAAATTAAGTAGGATCTTAGTTTAGATATAGCTTAATATAAATTAAGTCTAGTTTACACATTCTTAGCTTATTATCTTAGGTAAATCCTCGCTTTATTAGTACATTCAAAAATCTCAAAAGACCAAAAAGAGTCGTTACTGTCCATAGCTTATTAGTTTTTCTAAATTCTAGATTTGAGTTGTTGTTTTTATAGGGTGGATTTATAGTTTAAAAGTTGTTTATCTAGTTTTTAAAAAGCTCTTGCTTAATTATAGCTTTTTAAGAATATTAGCTTAATTTGAATTTGTGCTTTTTTGAGTAAAACCTTGAATATGCAGGTTTGATTATCAGATTCAGATAAGTTTTAGTGTTCCTTGGTTTAAAAGCTTGTTAAATTTAGCTTATACTTATTATAAGCTATCCATAACTTCTTTTATTTTTGAATTTGAGCTTAAATTTAAGCTGGTGCAAGCTTACAAGTCCAAACAAGCACTTAGAGCTCAAAGGCCACTGCTATAATTTTTATTCATAAGTTGTTTTAGGGCTTATTTGTCACTTTCAGACAAAAAGTTTAGTTTTAAAGTTGTTTAAAATCACGTTTTTAATAAGTTTAGATATTTAGTTTTTGTTAAAAGTGAGAAAATAACAAAAAAAGCAAAAAGGGGGTTTGCCTGCCTCGAACCCACGACCTCCCACTCACAACACACACTCTTTACCATTATGCTACAATAGCTCATCCGTCCTCTTCTCTTTCCATTAAATCTTTAAACTCATTTTCATTTCCCTTTTAGTTAATAAGTCGTAGCTTAACTACGGGCTTATTGAGCTTATTTGTTAAGATGATACCTTCTTTTTATTTTTCCTTAAATCTTTGTTGCATTTTAGATTTTCCCTGAATTTTTAAGATTTTTATTTTTATTTTATTAATTTCTAGGATTTTTCAAAGGTTTTATTCTTAGAAAATACATAAAAATTAGAAAAAAGTTTTAGAAAATTACAAAAAAATTGTTTTTAGTTTTATAAAAAATAGCTTTAGGTTTACATTAAGAAAAATTATTTTCACACCTTTTAGATTTTAATTTTCATTTTTGAGCTTTTAATTTTAAGTTTAAAAATAGAATTTTAAGTTTAAAAATAGAATTTTAATTTTAAAAATAGTTAAAAATAGTTTTCTGAGTTTTTATGTTATTTTAGACTTTTCTAAGTTTAAAAATCATTTTTCTAAATTTTTAGTACTTAATTTGTTATTTTTTAGGATTTAATTAGATTAAATTAGTTTTTAATTCATAATAAATTCAAAATAATCAAAAAAATGTTTTTCTTTTTCCTAAAATTTTCTTTTGTCCTATCTTAGGTTTAGAAATTTAGTTTACATTTTTAGGAGTAAGATTAGTATCACTTGCTTATTTGTCGCGTTTTATTTGTTTCCCGTTAATTGTTAAGTGCTTTAATTGTTTTTAGTTGCTTATTTTTAATTAGTAGTTATAGAAAACCCAATCAATCTTCGAACCCATTCAAATCAGTATCCAATATCAAGCGAGGTTTTAATTTCTCAAATCATTGGGAAAACGACCCGGGAAATCATACTTTCCGGAAAACATACGTATATATATATATATATATATATATATATATATATATATATATATATATATATATATATTTGAAGAGTGAATTTTCCTTAGGAAATTTTCTTAATTGCTCTTGTGGTATTATATATATTAGTATATATTATTTACCGTATCAGCACCCGAGTTGAACCTTTTGTTAGATGATATCCTTTCATCGCCATGAACACAAAAATAAGAAATAGATTTTAGAGAGAGAAATAAAAGAGAGAAAAATGAAGATGGTTACTTGCACTAGAAAAGAAAATGAGAAGCAACAACAAGCAACACCCTCTCCACACTTGGAGAGGGCTTTTTATAGTTACAAGAGATAAAACCCTTCTTGGGTTGTTAGGCTTGACTTTGGGCCGGACCTATTACTAATGGACTTAAGCCCGACACCTAGGCCCAATTAACTTAGATAAATTCCCGTAAACTAAGTTTTTCTTATACAAGGCTCGGGAATATTTAATGACCATCACTTTAATAAAAACACGGCTAACAATCTCCCCCTAAGGGGTGGTCATTCAATTGTGGATCCTTCTTGTGACGTCTCGAGTCTTGGAGCCTTGTGTTCTTGGGAATTCCTTTGAAGATACTTTTGCATGCTTGTGATTATGGATCTTGATCTTTAACTTGATATTCTTTGACAAAATATTTATATCGTAGCCTTTGGCCTTGATTTGTCTTGACTACCTAGATCACTAAATCTTTATCCTTGAATCTTTATGCCGCCTTGCGATCTTGTGTCTCCACCCTCATGCTTAAGGTCTTGAAAGCTTGCTAACAATATCCCTCAACATTTTCTTTAACTTGATTACTTGTACCACATCATGGAAGGAGTAGTACTTGATCCACTTGTAAGATATGTCTTTGTTTATTGTCGCGAACCTTATCAACAATTGTTCTTTTTGAGTAAGTGCTTGTACGATCATAAAAAAAAAAAAAAAAAAAAAAAAGAAAAGAAAAAAAAAAAAAAAAGAAAAAAAGAGAGATTGTAAAGACTTTAATATGTGTTGCTTGAGTCTTTCATCTTGTAATATACTTGACAATTAAGCATGAGGTCTTGAATCTTGAATCGACGTGGACAAGAAGTTCTACATCGGGAAACCTTCAAGTGTAGGTTAGTGATAACCATATATGGATGAAAGTGGCTTTGTCACTTCGTCGAATACGGTTGCAATAAACCACGGTGGTTCCCCGTTAATCAGTATAAATACTGTCTGTGATCAGGTAGAATTCAAAGAATCTCCTTGACAGGGTTTCGCAGCTGCACTAGCCGTTCTCATTACCGGAGCATCTCAAAGCAGACAACACGATAAGAGTGAAAACAATATAGTTACTATCTTTCTGATTGAGTCGTCAATTCATATACTGGACCAAAATCGATATCCATTGAACACAAGCCCCCCCCTTGATTTATTTAGAATCCTCGCAATCACCTACCAAGACTTGTTGATGGTTGGCTCAAGAAGGATTTCCATCGACACTGGAATACTAGAGAGTATACTCTGAGTTCTGGCAAACATCACAAGATAATGCGTAGGACTATAGATACCAAATATGAACGACAATTGTATATTGTAAAATGTGTTCCTAGTGGAATTTTTAATGGATCTTGTTGGCTCTAGACTCTATAAGTGCACATTTGTTATTTGGTTATCGGAGGCTGGAGCAGACTGCCACCTTTTCAATATCAACGATGTCGGAATGATAAAGTCGATAGAAACGTGTTGATCTTCGTAAGAAATGAAACAGAAATCTTTTGAGAGATTCTGAGTGGCTAGGAAGGGTTGTGCCATTGCCAAGCCCAGGTCCATGATGTCAGTTCTCAATATCAGATCATCTTTGTGATTAACCGATTGATTTATGTATTGACCGTTTCTGCCTAGGGTTGTATGGAGGGATTCTTTCTTTTCACCCTTTATCCTTACAATTCTTTTTCATTCTTCAACCCCTTCAGTGTCTTATGAGACTTCAAAGACTAATACCTAGTTGGGTTTTGTTCAAGCACTAGCTCTAACTCAGTCGCACTATTCCCTTATTCTCACTTTACTCCTTTTTTCAATCATACCTAGGACTTCTACTCTATCTAATGGAGTGTTCCTGGGTAGATCCCTCCGGTTCTGGCTGGATCATGGAATGAATATACCTAACCTTAACCGCCTTATAACTCCTTGAGAAACAACAGTTGGTCGGTCTTTGGGGTATTGCCATGAAGATCCATAAAACCATTTGATAAAAAATCAATCAACGTGTCTGAGAAATCATCATGAGACACATAGTGTTTTCCAGAGTTTACCATAAATCCTCTCCCCACACATATGTACCTTATTATGAAAGAAGTTTGCACAGCGATGTTTGGGAACGCAACGTTAAGTTATTGAAGATCATGAATCCGTTATTTAATCTGTATTGATCACATTTTAATCACTATTTCATCCCCCCTCAAAAATAGCCATATGTGTTTTACAATATTTTGTACATTATGAATTAAAAAACAAGTTAATGTCCGAAATTCACATGAGTCTATCTAAGTCTTGGGAGAACAGGAGTGCATGCAGAATGAATCATATTATTATACTCCCCCTCAATTTTAGAATAGAGTGAAAACTTGAAGTGGGAGTTTGTTGAGCACACAATTTTAAAAGAATTTGAAATTTTCTTTTTGAAAATATCTTGAAAAATTGTGCTCAACAGGAAAATATATGAGATATATCTTATTTACCATCATTTTCCTTAGTACTTCTCTTGAGCATTTAAAACTTTGAATGTTTAAATGACTTTGCTTAAGACTGAGAAGATATGAACTTCCCGTTGTTTAGGATAAATGTACATAAATGAGAATTTTCCTTTCTTTGGAGACCGAGTCCTAAGATGACATTTACTTAGAAGTCGTAGAGAAAAAGTGAAAGGACATGTTTTTGAAAGCAATAGAAACACTCAGCTTTGGAACTACATTATTCACCCGGTGTTAATATAATCAACATTTCTATGTGCGTCAAATGTTATCGATTGTCGAGAGACATGTCGGAGAAGATTATTTTTGGATTTCTGAAAAAAATTTGATTTTGGTATTGCTTTTATAATGATTAATATTTAATATTTTGTTTTTCTGATGAAATAGTTATAAATCAAAATAAAGAGAAAGATCAAAAATATTTACAAGTCGAAGTTTCCATCAGCAGTGATAGTTGTTTCTAGAGTTGAAGTAGATGAAGTTGAATCTTGTTATTGATGACGTTTATCGGATGCATCAGAAGTAGAAACAGCGGAAGACTTTGAAACAACTTGATTTTCTCGATTTGAATTATTCGTTGAACAGATGACCGAATAGACTTTCTAACTCTATCATTGACGTCATGACTATAATATTTATTAAAGTGAAAACAAGAATATTTCTCTTCTTTTGAAGGTAAAGCGCACTGAAGTGTACACTCCCCTTTTATTTGGAGCTCGGGTTATGCACTGAAGTGTACATAAGCCATTGACTTGTGCTAACAAACATTAAATGTTTCAAAAGTAGCTCAAGACTGAAAAAAATTCTCTTTTCGTTGTTAAGGATAAACGCACTGACACGTACATTTTCCTTTTATCTGAAGAACGGGTTGCAATCTGACATTTGATTACAAGCCATTGACCTGGAGATTAAAGAACAACAATCGGATAGATAGAAGTATGTTGTTTCCTTAGTCTTGATAACCTGCCAAGAAGAGAAGTAGAAATCGAAAACCCTTTGCTTGAAGGTTCCGAGGGTTTAGAAGTACTTGCATTGTCACACACAGATTTTTCAGACTTATTCTCGGTGTTACTGGATGCAGTTAATTTTCCACATATGGCAAAAATTCTTCCAGTTGGAATCCACCTAAGACAAGTTCTGGGTTTGCTAGGCCTAGATGAAGCAAGACTTCTTGTGGACCCTAACTCCTTCGATTTCTTGGTATTTGCCTTATGTTTCTTTTGATTTTCACGTATTGAGGCATTGGCAGTTTGGTTATCAGCATGAGAATTCATGTCATTCACATAATTAAGCACACAGACATCATGATTGGCAGTAACTAAACATTGCTTACACATAACACAAACAATTTCGGATTTAGCATTTCTAATGGCAAGCGTAATGTTATTACATTCAGATAATATATTCTGAATTCTTTAGGAATTTTGGATCCGTTGGTTTTTCTTCTATTTTTTCGACGATATTAGATAGGCAACTACACTTAGACTTAGATGAAACCTATCAGTAAGATAAGAATTGCTCCTGGTATTTGTCTTCTAGGCTTAGCAGTGTTGTTTACTCTGGTTATGAGAAAAACCGTATAGAGTCAGAATAGCTTGTTGCTTTATGAAATTAACATTTGGTTTTGAAACAGAGATTGGTTTTATCCTAACGCAAATTTTATTGGGTTTGTGTTAGGAGACAACATCATCATACCCTAGAGTCTTAGAAGGATTCATCCTAAAGTTCTAGGGGCAATCACATTAACAATTTTGCACACACTTTCGATTCTCGTATGGAAGGGGCCGATTTGAAGTGACTGGTTTTAGACAAAGCATTCATCTTTATCAACAGTGATAGAGGGGAAACCGAGATTTTTAGAAAGGGAGAGAAAGAATAGAAGTTTGATCCAGAAGAAAAGAAGAAGGTGAGATTCCCCAAATTGATGCTTTTGAAAACATAGTATTCGTTCTCGTACCTTTTGTGGTGCCTTTTGGTTAGAAACCTTCATCAAATAATTGGGCTCTTAGTTTAGCATTTTCATAGATGGTGTTATACAATTGTTTTTTTTGCAAAGATCCAATTATTGATTTGTCTGAGCTTTGTGTCACTTTGATAGAATTAAACAATTCTTGTAGTGTCTTAGAGTTAATTCTCTTTTGCATAATTCTGAACCTGAAATTCTAGTGATACGTTCTCATCTTTAAGTTTATGAGACACCGGATCAAGGGTATTTGATGCACATTGAGTATCACTACTCTTACCCTTGAGATATCCCAACTGAGCTTGCAACCGTTCGATCTTTTGTTGCATGTCATTATAAGCTTTATCATACGAAATCTTGTCATATTTGCATTCTTCACATTTTGTGTACCAATTATTCCAAAGAACAGCGTATTCTTTTTCCTTTTTAATAATGCAATTTTCAAGTTTTTCTTTCATACGATCAAGCTCAGTTTGGATATCAGTATACTGCACTTCGTGAGTAAGCATATTAAATGTATCATGATCGTAACAATTTTCATCTTTGGGTACCTCAGTTGATCCATCTGAGTCATAGATGGAAGCATTGTCAGACTGAGTTCCAGATTTGGATGCTTGCTGCAATGTATCCTCTGAAGTGCAGTTTACTTTTACTCTCTCAGTTTCTTTATAAGCATCTGCAGCAGCCATGAATTTAAATTCCTCTTGAGTGCTTTGGATCCCTACTTCTTCCTCTTGAGCAAACTGCAGCTGTTGCTGAAGATAAGCAGCATCCCGTTTTCTTGGCTTTACTGTGCAATTGCTAGCATAATGACCCTCTCATCGACAGTTGTAACACCTTATCGGATTACCATTGATACCATTACCATTACCCTCAGCCGGTGCTGTAGCAACATTTCCATTCCCATACTGATTTGCAATTTCCGAATCAACACCAAGCCCATTCATATTTTCAACATTCTGAATACCCGGATTCTGAACTGCATTTTACGCAACTTCATTCCCATCATTCTGCACAGCATTTTGTCTCACCTGATTTCCAACATTGTCATCAACCATTTGCATTTTGATGTCTTGGCTCGTGTTCAAATCCGGTTGTGCAATTTGATTATTGCGGGGAATTAATGAACTTCTTTGGTTGTTGTTTGTTGGAATGGTGTTGATTTTGAATGCTTTAGCTATTAAAGCAAGTGCCTTATTCATTGCAGTTTGTGGATCAGAACTGTCTTTGAGAATCTTGCATTTGTTGTGGCATGTAAGTTCGTGTTGAATGAAGTTGTTGGACAAGTTGTTGTTGAGTTTGTGGATGATGAGGTTGGTAAATGAGTGCTGAATGATCTAGGTGAAACGTGGTCTGAGTGTTTGCCATTGAGATCCATGGGATCATGTGTGTAGCTAAATTTTTTTTTTGGTTTTTCCCGTTGTGCTCTAAAAGCATTGATGTCTTGTTGAGTCGACATTGCAAAAGTGATGTGAAATGATATGCAAGGATCTTTAGTGGGTAAAGTGATTGTTGTTGTGGATTGAAAACAATTAATGTTCACGGGATTTTACAAATCTTAGATTTAAACTGAGAAAAGAATTGAATCTTTCGCGGGATTTTACAAAATCAAAAAGAAACCGTGAAAAAATAATTAATTGTGATTGAAATCGTTGTTGTAATTGAAGAACTTGAGCTTTTGAAACGATTAGTTGAGCTTAAAAGGACTAACGGAGAAAATTTGTTTGAAAAGGACTAACGGTGTAATTGTAGTTTCAACTAGAAGGGTTAATAAACAATGCAAGGACTGTCTTTGAAATTTTACTTGAGATGAGGGACTGCATGTGTCAAAAATGAATTTTAGTTAATTAATTATAAAATTCCCTCCTGTTTCATTTCATTTACGTTTGAAAAGTTTTTAAAAAAATGCAACGAATGAAAATTGATGCTCGCGGAGTCGTACGGTTATCGTCGGTTAAATGTAAATATACCACGATGATCGAAAACGAATCACGATCACAACGGTATAGGTTATGAGTCCCGTCGTTGAACGTCGCACGAAACCGTAAAACCCGAATTGATTTCAAACGAGTACAAGATTGTTCTTATTTCTTTGCTAATTCGTTTCCTAGAAATCTTGCTAATTCGTTAGACACTTTACGTTGCTAATTCGTTTGAAGAAGGCATTTTGCCAATTCGTGTGATGAAGAAAACTTGCGAATTTGAACGATGAAGAGTGGAACTGCGAATTCGGGGAACAAAGAGAGACTGTGCACTGCTAATTCGTTTACTTCATGAAAGTTGCTAATGCTAAAGAATGTTGCTAATTCGGACAATGAAGTAAATTTGCTAATTCGTGTTCTCCTTCAAAGTTGCAAATCGAGAGCTATCTTTACTTCACAGAGTAAGCAATTCGTGGTGTTACCTGTCGTCCTTTTTTGTCCTTTCTTTTGTCTTCAACCGAAACAACAAAAACAACTCGACTTGTTTCCTGAAAGTAGTGGATCTAGTATCTCTTCTTGTTAACAAACCCACCGTGGTACCACCAAGATGAATAAGCTTAACAAAATAAGCTTTAATAAGCTCGACTACAAGCTTGAATAATTTCCGAAAATAAGGAATCAAATTTGAATACAATGACTTTTTCAAAACGTATTAATAAACAGTTTGAAAAACACGTTAATGAGATATAGGCAAAAAAAAACAAAAAAAACACTAAAACCATCACTTACTGTATATAAGCCCGCAATGCCACTTGAATACCAAATGTTATAGAACAGATTGTGATGCAAAGACCAGTATTAAGCCCAACGTGAACAGTTTGATAAATTTGAATGAGCCCAAATCAAACGTTGTAATGGTAACAAAAATTTTGTAAACCAAAAAAAGTAGCTAAAAAGAAAATAAGAACCGAAAAAGAAGAAAAAAATAAGTTGAAATAAATAAGCTTAAAGATAAGCCGAAACTCTATAAGCTCAATATTAATAACCACAACAAAACCACTAAACCTAACATTGGCTCTTGATACCACATGTTAGATGATATCCTTTTATCACCATGAACACAAAAATAAGAAAAAGATTTGAGAGAGAAAGAATTAGAGAGAAAAATAAAAGAGAGAAAAATGAAGATAGTTACTTGCACTAAAAAGAAAAAAAATTAAAATTGAAGAAGCAACAACAAGCAACACCCTCTCCACACTTGGAGAGGGCTTTTTATAGTTACAAGAGATAAAACCTTTTATTGGGTTGTTGGGCTTGACTTTTTGGCCGACCTATACTAATGTACTTAAGCCCCGAACCATGCGCAATTAGCTAAGATATATACCCAGTAAACTAAGTTTTTTTTATACAAGGCTCGGGAATATTTAATGACCATCACTATAATAAGAACACGGCTAACACCTTTATAAAACTATACCTATTTTGCATTTTTTTTTTCATGTAGCCCATTCTGCCCGTTAATGCTTTTATTGCATGCAATTACGGAAATCTAATAGCTTACAAATCATCTGCTGATATTTCAGGTTCTCCGTGGGTGATTCTGAGCCGTCCATTTCTTAAGTAATGCATTTTTTCCTGGGACAATCTTCCTGAATTTTTAATGTATGTTAACAATGTGGCTTTGGCTCAAAAGGTCTACTGAGATATTGCTATATTATTAGGTGTCATGTTACTAATCTAATGCACATGCAGTGGTTTTATTATTGAAACTTCGTATATATAGTTGAACTTGCAACCCCTTATACATGGTATGCACGAATTTAGCTTATAAAAAATTTGTTCGTTAAAATTGAAATGCCTTAAGAGATGTAAAATTCCAAATAGCACTAGGCAATAGGCATGCATGCAGTTGAAGTTAGATCACAACATATATGTATATATGTATATCAATAGTGAATTTCCTACGCTTTAAAACGCCCTAAAACACTCTTACAAACAGGGTCCTTTTGCTCAAAACCTGTCAAAACAGCCCCTTATAAAGAAATAATATGTTTTTCTTCTAAAGCTAACTTCAATGTGGATTTTTTTTTGAGGTGTTTTGGTCACAAGAATTAAATAAACCCACTCATTAGTTCTGACTAAGAATAGCATTAGCATTAAAGTTAGTCCATGACTCTTACATGGGGGGGGAAGGGGGGGAAGAGGGGAAAAAAAAGAAAAAGGAGGGGAAAATCCATGATCTCACAAGAACCTAGGACAGCAACTTAGAAAAGGAATATTCACAATCCAGCGGCTGCTACACAAATTCATCAAGAACAGAACAAAATAACAATCGACCAAGAGATCTTAACGTGCTTCAGGTATTCTGGTTTTGGGCTTATTTTCTTTTTAACTTTGAATTTGAAAAATGAGATATTTCATTAAGAGTAGACAATAAAAAAACTACTAGAACTACAGAGATTATTTAGCCATGTTTTAGGCTTTAAAAGGGATTATTTAGCCACGTAAGTTGCTTAATCAAAGTGACACATTCAATGCATGAAGTAATAAAACCTGGATTCATGGTTGAAAGCACTGGCTGCTAAAACAAATGGAAATGACGTGACAGGTATGCAATCCATCAATTCAATTTATGATTTATGAGAGCTCAATAGAGTAATTGAAAGCCAAACAATCTTTGCTGATTTGCGTGCACAAATAGTTTCACCATGGGGTGCACCCATGATGTTAACCGGTCAAGGGAACCCCGAACCCATATTATGCGCCTTTTTATTCAGCTTACATGAACAATGGATGCGGGTTAATGGGTATGGCTGCCAATGGTTATGATGAGACAGGGTGTGCTTTAAGTGATAAGCTGAGTAAACTTAGTATCGACACCTTTGATAGGAACATTTGTTTGCTTGACTTGGTAGAAATTAAGGTAGTATTTAAGTACTTGATCCTGACTAACAAAATGAGAGTAAACTAAACGTGTGTCTTTTTGGATATGAGGTATAGACCAGAAATGGAGTTATCATAGATTATTACTATTACGATTTCTCTTTTGAATTCTAAAGCACCTATGTGCATGGTCCAAATTTACTTAGACACAATAAACATGCCGTGATGAAATAGAGATAACGAGACCTAGACTTATCGTACTTGACAACACTAAGTAGCTATAATTAAGCATGAAAAACAATCGTGACAACGGCCATTGACTTCATGAAGATGAATCTGATCCAAACATGCTTGCTTAAGTCGTATAGGATAATGATCTGTAAAGCTATCAAAAATGCTCATGAACCAAATGTGAAGCAATGATTCTTACTCTATTAAGCTTTTTGATGCTCAAGTATGTGTGAGTGTAGCAAATTACACAAAAACTAATCATTAGAATGAGAATAACACCGCCTTTGTTTACAAAAGTACACAGTAGCATGATTGAGATGCTTTAGTGGCTCAAGTATGTGATGACTGACGAAAGAGTGAAAAAATATATTTTCGGCTAAAACTAAAACAGTCAATTTCATGGGGCCATTAATTATGGTTCGTGAACAACATATAATTTGCACACTACATACACATATTAGTATATATTTTATATATGTTAAGATTGTATCGGTTCCAAAAATGTTGATGCAAAGCTATAGATAGGAATCAAACAGTGTAAAACAGAGAACATGTACACATATCAAGTTATATTAACTTAGTAGATTCTAATATCTTAACATGTGTGCTTCACTATCTTTAAGGTAAATCTAATGTATTATAAAGATGGTTTTATACTTATCTTGACATTGACCGTGCACCGCATCATTTAATATTTCTTCCTATATAATTGTTGATAATTGAGACAAATTAAAAGTTAACGAAACCCTCCAATTTGCATTTCCAGGCAAGGGGCTCCAAAGAAAAGAGAAGGCACACCACATGGAATTAAAGAAGATGCAAAACTTTTCTTCGGGGGATCTGCAGAGATTTATGCTTTTTGTGAATTGTTGTGTTTGTGATGTAGTTACAAAAATAATGACACGAACATGAAAATGCAAACTGGCGAGGAATGTGGCCAAGACGCAGCAGTTGCAAATGTGTCGACGAATTCCTCCATTTGTCACATGTCGTTGTGGGTTAGCACTTAGGCATACAACTCAAAGAGGTGAGGGGTGTTCAATTTATATTTTGTAAATGGTGTATACATTGTGCGTGAAGTGGAGAAAATATGTTTACTGTATCTTTATAAGCTGGATGTCACTTATGCGAGTAGCAATTTTTCTTCGTCAAACGCGTAAAACCCCGCACTCCGCAGCGGAGCGCAGGTAGAAAACCTCGTTTAATTTGTGACGAAGGAAGTATTTTTGTTTATGTTTTATTGGCTTCTAGCAATCAATAGAAGAGAAAATGTGTTGTACTCGATTGTTATATATTAGCAAAGGAAAAACTAATTGTTGAGTTAGTTTAAACGTTTGAGTTGAGGACTATGGTTAGAATAATTTGCTCAATATTGTGGGTATAATTGTTTATTATACTATATATTTAACCATCAAGATCGTTGCCCCAAGGCAACATTAAATGCATTCAATGATAAAACCGCCCGACCAAAACAATATAAGGATGTAAAATACCACTAATGGCTTAGGTAAAGTAAATAAAGTTTTAGTTTTAGACCCTTAAGGCCTCGGATTTTTTGGAACCCTTTATCTTATATATAATGCCAGTCACATGGTTTTTTGTCGTCATCTTTAGAGATCCGATTATTCAAGACCTCAATTAACCGATAAATGTTAAATAATCGAAATTTTTTGCCTCTTTTGTTTCTACTTTTTATTTCAAGCCTACGAATTGTAAAAATTTAAACCCAAATATATTTTGTATATATAAGTCCCATTTTGGCATGAAAAATAAGCAAAGGTTGAATTAAGCCATGTGATAACAACCATTTAACCATTTACATTGATGTATCGACATTTAATTTTTCACGCTTACAAACATAGTTTCACTCTCTGGCTTTCTCACATATACGCATGTATCATTCTTCAATCAAAAGTTGTTTTTTAATGATGCTTTAGTTTCGCTAAAGAAATTGCTAAAGAAAAACGAATGTAGAACACAAATTTGAAAGGAAAACTAGCTATTTGTCGAAATAGACTATATGATGATGATGATGATGATGATGATGATGATGATGATGTTGGCAATGAAACCTTAACAACCAGCGAAGAGACTTTTAGAATCAATTATTTCTTATACATTGCAGATGAAGCTATTTCATCACTTGAATGTAAATTTGACAAATTTAGATTATATGAAGGTATCTTTAGTTTTCTATTTAGCAATGAAATTTTAAAATCCCTAGTGATAACAAGCTAAAAAGGTAGTTGTTTCACCTTAAATTTTTTTAAGCCATATTATAACAATTGTTTGGATATTAACGGTATAAATTTGATTTTGAAACTAAAAGTTTTAAGAAAAATTATACATGTAAAAAAATGTTACACCGATTGATATACTTAATCAAATTATAAATCTAAACTCTTTCCATAATACTTATATGGCGTATACAATGATGTTAACCATTTCGATAACATTTTTTCTTCAACAAAAAGAAGTATTTCAAATTTAAAGTTAATTAAAAGTTATTTACGATCAAAAGTGTCACCAAAAGATTAGATTTATTAGATCACTTATCAATTGAAATGAAATATTATAGTATATTAATTTTGAGAAACTAATAAAAAATAAAAAACTTGAAAAAGTAATTTTTATATAAATGATTTTTCAGCAAATAACTTTGATAAAACAAGAGTCTCGTGTGGTCGTTCTTGCTCAAAACGTGTTTTATTGACCTTTTGGATCTCGCTGATTTAGGATATCGCTAATTTAGGGTTTCAATTTTATCTCTTAAATCGCTGGAGTCTAGGGTTTCGATTGGGATATTAACAGGTTTATGCTGATTATTATTGCTTTGTGCTGATTAGTATAAACCCTTTTAGGGTTTGTAATCTTTTTTTTGTTGCTGTTGTTTGGAGCCGATTTGCATAAAACCTTCTCTTAGGGGTTTTAAATCTTCATGTTGCTGTTGTTGTTTGGTTCGGTTAGGGTCTTTCATAGAGGGTTTAATTACCGATCGAATCTAGGGTAACATTGTGCTTCTTGTACTCAATTTGAGTTGATTGGCTACTGGTTTGCGTTGGAATCTTATGTGTCGGGTTTCTGTTTGAATGGTTTTGGTGCTTACCTATTGTTTAATTTGAATACATTGAGTATGGAGCGAGGATTTTTGAGTCAAAGGGAGTGGGGTGGGGAGGGGTGTGAAGGAGAAGCAAGTTTCGTTGCCTGATAAATCAGGCGAGGGTAGTAAGCTTGTTGATAAGACATTGGGTACTAATTCTGCTACTAATACTCCTAATGTTGTGATTGCAGGTTTGGGATCGTATCCAACCCTGTCTGAAGCACATGGACATTATCCTGCTAGTGCGAATGAGGGGGACATAAATGTTGCTTGTACAGTCAATACTGTTGCAAATAATATTAATAAGATAGGACATACTCCGGCTGGTAATGGTGTTGTGATGTATCCTGCTATTTCGACATCAACTCCTGGTATGTCTAATTCTATGCTAATGTTACTGGTAAACCGAGTAGGAAGAGTGTGAATTTTTGCACTTTATTTACACCGACGAGTAACGGGGTTGATGTGGTTGTCTCGGTGGAGTCTATTAGAGCTATCAGCGAACGGTTTGCTAATACATCATATGGTTTCTTCTTGGGAAAGCGGGTGGCTTACCCCATTGTTGCTAACTATGTTAGGAACACTTGGGGTCAATATGGTCTGGTTAAATCAATGCTTAACTCGTCTACCGGGTTATTCTCTTTCCAGTTTAGCACTGTGGATGGTTTGGATGCAATGCTTGAAAATGGTCCGTGGTTTATGCGCAATAATCCGCTTATTCTGAAAACGTGGAATCCGGATGTGAACTTATTGAAAGAAGATGTTGGTAATGTTCTGGTTTCGGTTAAACTCTATGGTGTCCCTATGACGTCGTTTAGCGAGGATGGTTTGAGTATCATTGCTACTAAACTTGGTACTCCTTTAATGCTTGACTCTTATACTTCTGATATGTGCATGCAATCATGGGCAGGTCAAGCTATGATAGAGCAATGATTGAGCTTTGATCTGATGTGGAGTTGAAAGATACCATTGTGATGGCTATGCCTAAACTTGTTGGGGGGGGGGGATTCTATACGTGTACTATCCGTGTTGAGTATGAGTGGAAACATCCCAGGTGTGTGTGTTGTAAGATTTTTGGTCATATTCAGGAGGAATGTCCCAATAATATAGGCTTGGGTGAGGCGAAGAACTTGAAGAAGCCTAGCCAAGCTTCTAGAGGTATTCCGGTTGGTCCGAAGGTGGGATTTAAACTAGCTAAACAAGTTTATAGACCTATTTCTAAAAAGCCTACTGCCAACACTAGTAGAAATAAGAAGAAAGATGTGGAGCCTACAAAAGAGGTTAGTAATTTAAACCCATTTGATGTGCTTGATTCGGTTAGTAATTCAAATTTGGCTAGTAAAGAGGCCAATCCTAGTGGATCCTCTTTCTGGAATGTGAAAACTAGTAGTACTAGTACTACTCCTATTATTCATAAAATTGGGAAGCTTGAAAAACTAATTATTTATGAGAAAGTTAATCTTGTGGATGATGTGGGTAAACCTCTGAAAAAGGTTAATTATCCGGGTGATCATGATAGTGATGATGAAGTTGATGCAGTTGATAATGATATGACTCGTTTTCTGGCTTCGAAGAGGGTTGGTTTTGGCACTAATAGTTTGCTGGAACAATAGAGGGATACTTATGAGAATGCTGATTACGACTATGACCCATACGATGATGATATGTATAAAGGCTAGGAAGTTCCTAACAAGATTCAATCTATATGCGATAATTTAGATATCAAACTGCGAGGTCGCATGAAGAAATAGTTTACTTGAAATAATTGATTCATTTGTAGGCTAGTCACTTTGTGTACATTCCTTTAACGAAGTAGTTTGCCTATGTAACTGGTAGATATGTGGGATTCACCCTCATCCACTTGTACTTAATTGTTTTTTGGAGTAATAAAATTTACCGAAGAAACCCTTTACCCCAAAAAATGTCTCGTTTTAAAACTTTGCTTTAGGTCTTCGAGACGGTTGAGCCGCCCTAATAGGTTGGCACAAAATGGTTAGTATAGTTTTAAATCAACGATTCATTTCTTATTGGAAAGAGAGGAAGTCTAGCTACGTGCCGGACGAAAAAGGCTTAGATACGTATTTGGTATTATGTGTGCTAAAAACATATATTAATTACTCACATGTCTTTCCTTACATATTACAGTACTAAACAAGCATAGTTGCCCGCGCGTTGCTGCGGGGCGGTGTTTTTTTTATCATAGATGTGGGTGTTTTTTTAAGCATGATTGCCCGTCCGTTGATGCGGGGCGTTAATTTTTTTTTGTGCGGCTTTATTTTTCCGGTCTTATGTTTAATAGTTTTTTTTATATAGGCTTATGTGTTGGGCGTCATGTCGTGGGTGTTTTTTGATCTGAATAAATCTATATTTTTTTTTCCTATTTTGTGCAGAGCAATTTTTTTATATTTTTTATTTTATGCGGGTTTATTTTTTCGGTCTCATGTTTAATACTTTTTTTTATATGGGCTTATGTGTTGGGCCTCATGGCGCGAATAATTTTTGATCTGAATAAATCAATAATTTTGTATAAAAAATTTCTATTTTGTGCCGAGCAATTTTTTTTTTTTGTCAGGTTTGTAGTTCCGGCTATTTGTGTATTGGGCTGGACCATACGTGTATTTTATGAACATAAATAAAAAAAATGGCCCCCAAGTAGTAAGCTTGGTGTTCATACTATACGTCATCAAGTCCCCCCAGTCTAGTTTGCTTACTGTACGCGATACAATTATAGCGTGCGGTGAGCATTACTAGACTAGAGTTCCGTGATCAGATTTTTCTTTTGTCCTTACCTTGTTCCATGACTTTTTGCGTCATTTTGGCGGTTTTTCGTTGGTTACGTGGGTTCTTCATGGCCCTTTATCTTCTGCACGATTTGACCGCCTGGGTCCCACGTCCAGCTGTTATCATTATCTTTTTACTTTGCCTTTGTACCGTTAATTGAGAAGTGTCTTGGAACGTGTCATCATCCTACCTTTACCTGTCTTAAATATACCATGGGTATAAATAGTCGATTCATGCCCAACTGTTCCTTTTTTCATCTATTTCATTTTTCCATCATTGTTGATAAATTTTAAGATCTTTAGTTGCATAACCTCTCTTTATTCTAGAAGTTCGTTTTCACTCAGGTTAAACTCTTTGCTTCTCTTTTATTATGGGCAGTATTACGTCCCTTAAATGTAGGGGTGAGCATGGTGCGAGTTGGTGCGGTTTTGACTAAAACCGAACCAAAACCACATTTGCGGTTTCTATAAAAGTAGAAACCGAAACCATGCGGTTTTTGCGGTTTCGGTTTTTGTGGTTTTCGGTTTTAAATGTGGGTTTTGCGGGTTTTAACCGCACCGCACCACATTTAGCCAACTTTTAATTTTGGGCTTGAACCCAATGGTAATCTTGGGCTTAATGTAAACACACTATTATAACAATGCATATAACCAACTCTAATTAACTAAAAAAAGGATGATAAGTTTCATAATTGATTAAATGCTCAAAGACTAAAAGCAAATGATTACAAGTATAAGTTACATGTAGAGACACAATTCAAAATTACATGCACCGTTACGTGATCAATATAACCAAAAGTTTGAAAACCTAACGTTTCATCACTTGCTTGTTGTCTTCTTAGTCTTTGCACTAGCTCAAATCTTCATTCATTGGAGACTCGTTATATGATTTTTTTCCGGTTGAAAAAACCTCTACAAAAATATAATATAGTCAGTAGCAAACAAAAAAAAGGTTAATGATCCCTGCTGCAAAGAGGAAAAACCATACTCATGTCATAAAATATCTTATGTGCTACTCATATTTGATAACAGTAGTTATTGTAACAAACATTCAAAAAATTCATTTAACAAACATATATGATAACAACATGTATTGTGTGCAATTTGCCATTTATATATATTAAGCACATGAAATGTTTGATAAGAACAGGTATGCTTGCAGCAGGGATCATTAACCAAAAAGAAAATACTATATAGTTGAATATATAAACTCTTACCAAGTTCAATTTTAGCCAAATTCTCCACAAGGTCTTCGAGTTGTTGGTCGTTAACTTGCATATCTTCAACATCAGCCGGTGTGGACCGTAACCAATCTTGAGTGCAAATTAAAGCTTCCGCGGTTTTTGGGGTAAGAGAGCTTCTAAACTTATCAATAACCCTACCACCGGTACTAAATGCCGACTCCGAGGCAACCGTGGAGACTGGCATTGCTAAAACATGCCTAGCTACTTGAGATAGTATAGGAAATTTCTCCGAATTTTGTTTCCACCAACCTAAGACATCAAATTTCTCATCCCTTCTTTCAGTCCCATCACGTAAATAGATATCAACTTCAGTACTCTTGATCCCTTCTCGTTTTTCCATATACTTTCCAAAACCACTCTCAATGTCTACTTTCAAGCGACTAGCACCACAAGTAGGGGTAGAAGATGAAGCAACGGGTGTGTTTTGATGCTTTTCCTTGTCTGCTTTCATCTTGTAATGTTTATACAGCTCGGTTAAAGTAGATTTCACACGTCTCACTACTTGCCCTCTTTTAGAAAGGTCATCATCGTCACTTTCGAACATATCCTCCTCGCTTTCTTCAGGTTCACCATAAATTAATCCCAAACAATATTTAAGATAAT